>VWYP01026631.1:266074-287830 GCA_013400435.1 Pycnonotus jocosus
AAAAAAAAACCTATAGAATTATTCAAGATATATAACAGATTACAAACCTGACACTTTTAAAAGCATTCTGAACTACATGAATACATTGAGTACATCAACTCTTCAGAAAATTTTTGTTGAACAGGTTTTTAAACTATGCAGAAGACTTTTAAAAAATTAGCACACTGAGACTAAATTAACTAAAAAGAGAACTGTAAAAAACCTGCAAAAACAGTTCCATGAGAGTCAGTGAATTGCAGGTTTCATTATCTTTTGGGATGATAATGGTCTGGCAGGAAGAATTTTAAATGAAAGTTCCTTTTAAAATAATTTTAGAAAACTAAGGGGAAAAATAAACTTTTGAAGTCTAATAATACACAGTACAACTTATACATATAACGTAGTTTTGCAAAAATACACCTAAAAGAGATAATCTTAAGAAGAACCTAAACAAGTTATTAGGAAGAAAACAGATTTAGGAGAGTAAGTACTTGAGGTTTCAGAGAAAGTATTTTCCTAAGCAGGTATCAGTTTCTCTACAGCAAAAGTTTCCCCTCCTACTGCCCATAAACTTCAAACAGGATTATACGGATATTCTAGAGTCTGGCCCCACAGTCCATTATTCATGTAATTAGTTCTATTTGCCAAACAAAGAGAAACTAACTTTATTAGGAAGCCCGTTGTCAATAAAACTTTACAGGCCTGGATCCAGACATTTGACATCACTGTGTGGCTGAGCCAGGATCTGCCCTGAAAACACCTGGAATCCACATGGATTTAATCAGCCAAACCTTTCTCTGTTCAGTCCTCCTTGCAGACATAGCCACTACTGCTAAATCTGCAAGTACACTTCCATGATCCATTTAAGAAAGCTGAGACAGGACAGCAATAAGGATCAGAGAGAAAGAGGGAGCCTGCCACTGATGAGTTAGCTGCTTTCTAAACAGGGGAGATTATGGAAGGAGAAGAAATCACACTATGCAGGTACTAACTCAAATTCCTCATCCACTTCACCTTCCCCATCCTATTTAAGGGAAAATATATATACAAAACTCCCCTGCTTTCTCCACTGTGTGGTTCTGGATTTGATATTCATCACCAGCTGGTTTGATCCATTTGTGTTCACACGCTAGCTATGGGCAGAAGACAGATGTGCCCCAACTTTTCTATGCTCTTAATCTTTGCCAATGCTGTATACAAGGATGGATGTTTCTCTTTGCCAAATTGTGTGTGGTCTGGTGGCAGCAGCATGCAGTACCACACATAAGATGTGAGCTACAGACTGAAGTCTCACCCCCATTCCCAGACCAGCCCTGGCTGGGCCCTACAGGGGATATATATTGCTGTGCCAAGGGAGGACCACCTGGCCATTCTGGGAGCAGCACTGGTATGCTCCAAATGACACTGTATCCAGACCTTTGAAAGAAGGACAACCTTCTCAAAACAGTACTTTGAGAAGCAAGGCTAGGGACAGAGGTTAAAAAATAAAAGAACAGGCATCTGTACATCCTCTAATTTACATCTGCTCCACATGAAAGGGCACTATATGCTCTGCCGATAAAAACAGACAACTTCTTAGGGGAAATGTTCAACTTGTGTCTTGGGCTGGCTCTGTTGTCTTTGTGGTTGAGCTGATCCACAAGCAGCACGGGCTACAGCAAGGCAGCTTTCACACAGAATGCCAGCTCGTGTTACAGAAATTTTGACACTCCGTGTGGTCTTAATAGGTTTCTTAAATGCCTACTGTGATTCCTTACTGTAGAAGACACACAGGCTTGGGAACCAAATGTCTTCTCTTTAATATCAACTACACCTACCAGGGGATGTATGAGCTAAACTGGACTTTTTTTCCCCCAGTAGCTTCTGAACCATAAAGTCACTCAGAACTCAGAGAAAATAAGTATTTTCTGCGGTAGTAAGAGAACTATTACAATATAGACTCAGCCTACTAAAACAACATGCACACATATGTAATTCAAGCTATAAAAACAGTTGTCAGCCTTTCAGCATTGCTACTTCTCTGTGAGACTCCATGAATGCTCTTGGTTAACACACGTTAAAAATGTCTGTGAGCACCTCTGGTAGGTGTTCAGCTAAATATGTACTTTTCTCCTGGTCACACGTCACAAACCATTTTTAAAATAACTTCCATTTAAATGCAATTCATGGCAGATGACAGAGAAAGAAGTCCTGACTGCACAGAGAAGAAAAATCAGAAATCGAGAAAGTAAACATCATGACTGTTACCTCAGTCAAAATTAAACAAGACTAAATGCAATGTTCTAAAATGTTTTTGTTACAGATATTTTTGGCAGATAAAGAAAGCTTAGAGATTTTCTATCTTCATGACAACTGACAGAAGAGAGTCACAGAACAGAACAGAAAAAAATTCCCTTTAAAGAAAAGAAAAGAAAAATCTGGAATGTATACAGGCTAACTGGACAGCAGACCTAACTACTTTAGTTCTACTTTTCCCAATAAAGAAAAAAGTCTGGGTTGTTAATGGAGGGGAAAAAAGAAAACCATATCTTCCTAATGGAGTTTTTTCATGCAGTATTCTACACTTGCAGAAAGAAAGGAAAGAAGAAAGAAGATAACATTGACTTCCTTAAGTTGAATTTAAAGGTATTTTCTATTGTTTTGTCTTTTAGCTTTTGAAAAATCATTTGTCATTTATTTGTTTGATATCCACTCAAGGGGATGGTAAGAAAAGACACAGGGATTTTTTGTTGCTGAAATTCCACCACTATCATTTTTCAGAGACATATTATGTAAATAAAACTACATTTGCAATACTCCTAAATTGAAGAAACCATCCTCTAGCAAGTCATAAGTTAGATACAGAAAGAATATAGCCACTCTGAAATTATTATCTCTAAGACAAATAACAGATTGCACAATGTTTTATTGTGTGCCAAGAACGTTTTTGGTTAACAATTTCACTTGAAAAAATAGATCACATACTTGTAAAATCATACCCAGCATTGACTTCATAAGGCATGTGGCTTTAGAGTGCTTTTTACAATTATTAATTCTATTAGTCAACTAGCAGGCGGGCTAATGCAATTGTCTTAGAAGATGCACGGAAGACACAGAAGACATTTTGAGAGCTGATCTGTATATCTGCAAAACAAAACAAAAAAAAAAGGTTTTCCTTCCTAAATTATGCATTCAAAATACGGTGTTTATGTAAAAACATTATTATGCCTATTGTACATTCCCATGCATCTATTACTGGGCACTATACAAATAGAGTCTCCTGTTCTCTCCCTCAAACATGAGAAATCCCATAGCTCTCTTCTCTTCAGACACACGTGCTCTTGCACACACACTCACTCACACAAAAAGACAAAAAAATATCTCAGAGCTAATGTTTACCAAATACAAAGTCTAAAACGAGTTTAAAGTAACTGTTGAAAATGAGCTGTAGAAAGAAGGTGTCTTAAAAATTCACATGTATCACCATCATGGGACTGGCCTAATGGGATAGTTAATAGCATCTAAATAACTCCATCAGCAGTTTTAAGTTAACCTCTGCTGGCTGCCGTATGTTCCACTTCAAACAAAATTAGTGGTGCTCCTTTCGTTGTTAGCAGGCAGCTTCCCACATCTCCACAATGTCATCGCAATAGTAAGCATATTTGTTGGGTGCTAGTAAAGACGCCTAGTGAAAACAGGCTTTAGGACTAAACTACCTTTTCATCACTGAGAACAGTGATCTGCCCAAAATAAAAGAATTACTAAGCCTGATGTGAATGAAAGGACTTCTCGAGATGAGGGAATTTCGGATAAAGCTCAGGTTGCAGCTATATGTACTTTCCCTCAAAAACAGCCGAGGCTACTCTATGTGGTTTATACATCTGCAAGATACAGACTTTTCTGTTCAACAGTCACTCATGTGAGTTTATCCCTGGACACAAAACTTCTGCTAAAATCAGTTTGTAATTCAGGATAATGAATTACCACAGTGACTACTGTACTTTAAAAAAAAAAAAAAAAGAAAAAGGAAAAAGAAAAAACAAATTCTGGTAATCAATAGTTTCTTAAGAGTGGTGAAGATAATGGCTAATTACCTGCTGATCACTAACTCCCCAGCGGGTCATTGTTGTTGCTCATTACTTTTACTGAATGTGATGGCTTGTCATCAAAGCCTACTGCAACAGAATGGTTGTTGCCTGGTGCTTGTGATGTAGGTTTAGGTCAGATCTTAGTCATATGCTATTTTTTACAAAATAATCCATCTAGAAATATGTTTGAATTTTAAGAGACGCCACTGACTAATCTTCATACAAGTAGATGCACAAGCAGACGGAGAGCAAACTTATACTCAAGGGTATATGAAGACTGTGATATTATCAGTCAATATGCTGCAGCAACAAAAAGTTAAATGAAAACACACATTTATATTCAACAGGCTCAAGTAGGACATCTTTGTTAAGGGACAGTAAAATTAATACTTTTACACTCATATATATTACACACCCACACAAAGACATATACTGCACATACGGCGCTTGAACATCAATCATTTTCCCAGAATAATGCAGCAAAAAATCATTAACTCTCAGTGTCTCAGCTTAATATATGTGTAATACTTACCTATCTCACAGGAGTGTTGTGAGGCTTAATTAATTAGTGACTGTAAAGCACTTTGTGATCCTCTAATGAAAGGTGCTACATAGCACAAAGTATTATTAAAATCATTAGGACCACAAAAAAGCCCTGTGGAATTCCAGCCTACACTGTCTGTTGGGGTTGGGAGTGATCTTATTATTAAAAGAAGACCATCAGACTAATTTTCATAATTTTTTCAAGATTTTTCCCCCTTTGCTGTTGTGATAGCACGTTAGTAACTAGAAATTTAATCTTTATCATCTTAATAATGTACACTCATGTAGTTTGTTACTGCAGGGCTAGAGAAGAGAGCAGGGCTTTTGGCATTCATCTGGCTTTCCCTTTTAAGAAAAAAATAATTGAGAGATTGAGAGACATATTTTGACACCTTCCCACACTCCACTCCAGCAGGACAGCCGATCATGTGAGATCGCGGGATACTTGCTATAGCTGCATGGGAAAATAACGCTGTGGTTTTAATTTCTCTCCTTTTTAGATTTCTTTTTCTTTCTCAAAAGAAAAAAAAAGGAAAAATAAAAGAGGAAAAACAGAAAAAAAACCCACAAGACACAAAACAAAACCCAGTTTATTATACATAAATAGACTACAAAGACTGTCTGCTGTTCTTCATATAAAAACCCCTAAGTGTTCAAAGCGCCGGCTTCTATCAAGCACATCAAGCCCTAATCAATCTGGAGCCTCCTCCCTTCTCTCCATACAACAATCGAGCAGCTGTAAGGCACACGAGTTCCGAAGCCAGAACGCTCCTGTTTTGAGACTGAATTTCTGGGAAAGCATCTCGGCGGCGGGCTCCGTCCCCGCGGAGCCAGCCGGCACCCAGCCCTCCTCGGCAGCCCGTCCCGCCGGGCTGGCCCAGACCTGTGCCGAGCACAGCCAGAGAGTTAACAAGCTCATTAGTACAGCCCACAATTCAAAGACCTGCCGTGTTTTCTAATTTAGGCGTTAAAAAAAATTTAAAAAACAAAAAAATAAAAAACCCTGTAAATAACACTGGAAACTCCAGGTGAAATTGCTGCCCTCACTGAAAATTAGATTACATTAGATGCAAACTACCCCAGACTCAGACAGTGGTAGAGGACTGGCCAAAGCTGCTGCCCTTCTACCTTCCCTTGTGGACACTTGCACAATGAAATGACAGAAAAGAGACATGTACAGCTTCACATCCCCACCATCTCCAGCTGGGATACAGAGCAGGAGGCAGTCACACATGATGCTTCTCTCCCACTTTTGGTCGTGGTTCTCAGAGCAAGCCTGCCAGCAAACAGCCAACACATGGCCCTCCCTAACTTTTCTCTGCTGAGCACGGAAGGAAAGAACAAGCCCTTCTGTGTAAGGAACCCAAGAGTCAGGCCCTAAACCATGGGAGGGCAAAATAAGCATAATTAATGACAAGCAACTGCCTCTTCAACAAGACCACCTCCTTTCAGCTTTTGCAAAAGTATCTTCATACATCATACAAGACAGAAGATGTCACAGCTCTAAGCAACTGACAAATTTAATCCAAAGGAGTTTTTAATCCATACATGTATTTCTGCATGCCCTCAAACAGTCTTTCCTGCCTGAAATTGCTAAGGTAGAACATGATTCCTCATATCAGTAAAATTAGACAGGACCAGACATTGTAAATGGACAAAATGAATGTCTTTAGTATTTTACACTCCACATGCTCCACTGAAATTACGATAGCTTCATTAATCTAAAAAGCGCAACCATGAGAAAACCATGCTTTAAACATCATATTAGTAGAACAGCATTATAGCAAAACACAGTTGTTTTTTCTCCTCCTCTCCTACTCCTTTGCATTTTCAGGCTCTTCAGTTTAGCCCCTGATCGCCAACTTGCCAAGGGCTGTTCGCAATTTTTTTCCCCACAGTCTACAACAAAGAGACAAGTGAAAAGACCTGTGGTCTGTTCAAGCTTGCTCCTTCCCATTTACATTTATTTTCCCAATATCGATCGTTCTCAAATCTCTAAAGGTGCACTTTTGGACATCTTAAATCCTGTTCAGCTACAAAGTGCCATCACCTTCAAACAACTCTCATCAGATAAATCTCTTATTAATTCACACTGAATTAATTCACAATGATCTTTTCTATTACCTTATGCTTCAGAGCACAGCACACATCAGTAGTCATCTAGCCACTGGAATAAATCTAACCTTTTCTATGGGTATAAAGCAGACACTTGGTCATTTCAAGAGAGTTTAGGAGGGGCATTTCCAAATAGATTGTTTAAGCCCACTTCCAGGCACTTACTTCATTTTAAGCTCACTCCTGGGGTAATCACAGAGATACTTTTAGGAGAAACTGAAGTCAAAAGGTGATGTGTCTAAAGAGGTGACATGAAGGTGAATTTTACGCTATCCTGCAACCGAAATGAAGACTTCTGAAACTGCTTTTATTTACAAGTTCCTGAGCACAGCAGGTCGCTGCTCTGCATTTCTTACTGGCCTGCTACAGAGAGCTTGTTCCTACCTGCCCTCCACTGCCACCCATCCAGGATGGGAGAGCCCAACAAGGCAAGATTCACTTTGCCCTTGCTTCCAATCAAGTACCTAAAAGCACTCTGTACAACATGACAGCTAATTAAAACTCAACAAAGCTTGTGAAACAGGAAAACTGACATCACTACCATTTTATGGATAAATAAAATTATTTACAGAGAAATGAAAAATTCAAAGTGTTCAAGCAGAGCTCTTGGCTAGTGACTGAACCTGGGTCCTCTAGATGTCCAGGTCCATATTCTTCTCCTGTATGTATTTCAGTAAAGAAAGCATCACCCTAGCACTTGGCAAAAGGCCAAGATCCTATAATTTAATAAGGTACAGAAGGAGCATCTCATGCAAAAATCTAAGTGCTCCAATTTATCATGACAATTATGGGATAAGCTGACATTTTATTTGTATGTAAATTAGTCTCCAAAACAGCATTAAAAGGCCACACTTTTAGAGAATATTATGCCTTTGCTTCTCTGTTCTGCATTTATCTAAACTCAGCTTTGTATATTAAAAGTAGTTTAATTTTTATGTATTGATGCTGCTTTGCATACTTCCCCATCTACTGTTATGGCACCATGGAGAGAATCCAGCCTGATTTGCTTACTGCAATAAAGTAATTGACTTCTGCCAGAACTGACACCTCCTATGAGAGCCCTGCCTGCCATCCTCTCCAAATCTTCTGGTTATTCTATTAATTATCTGTCCTTACACTTTATAGGATGCAGAACATTCCCTATTAGATGAAACCAGAGGCTCATTTAATCTGGTGTTCTCTTTTGGAGATACCAGATCCTTCCAACAAGGTTCAACTGCTTTTGGATAGAATCACCTACTTCTGTGAAAAGTGCATTGCTCCTAATCCTCAATGCTTAAGACAGTGGCTTACTTTCTGAAGAGGGTTTGTAGACTTTAATTATCTCTCAATATTTTACTATTTGTTTTTAAAGAAGTCTTATACATCCCCATGTCCAATAAAAGTGACCAGTATCTATGTCAACACTACAATGAAACTGGTATCAGTGACATCTTGTAGCTCTCACTCCACAATCTAAATCGCGAAAAAAAAAAAAAAAAAAANAAAAAAAAAGGGAAATATTTTATGTGTTTGGAGTTTGCTTTTTGTCAGTGAAGTAGAGTTTTCCCTCAATCTCGTACTAGCAAGAATCAAAGACACCCTGGGCTGTGGGCACATCTATCACATTTCCACTGTTCATCCTGTCTTTAGGGCAAACAACCACTGTCTTGCCAAACTCTTTTAGTAGGTGTGGCGATCTCATATGTTTCAGTTTCTTTTCAGCCTGAGTAAACGCAGTGTTCTCTGTAATCCAAATGCCCTTTGAAGACAATGGGAGTTTAGGGCTTGCAAATGACTCACTACTGAATCTGAGTTGAGTGTACTGGCAAAGGCAAGCACAGTGCTACCCTGAGATGAAGAGTGAGGAAAGAAGGTGACCTCCTGGCTCCTAGGCAAGAGCAGTCACTGTGGGTACAAGGAATGACTCATTTGTTCTTTTGCATTAAGAATACAATGGACTGATGCTATTTCCCTTGAAGGTAAGGGCAGAAGCCCCACTGACTCCAAGAGAAGCAAGTCTGACATGTGCTGTCCCTTTCTGCCAGGTGAGGTCTGTAATATGAGAGAAAGGCATCAGAGTTCCCTTGCCCAAAACCTCAGTCAAATGGAACCATAAATTACTTGGGAGAAGAGGAGAAGATGCGAGGAAGATAGAGGATGGTTTTGGCTAGCATTCCAGAAAAGTTCAAATAATTTTGTTTCCAACTAGAGGCAAAATCCTCCCATTTGAAATGGGGCTGAAATTTCAGAAACTAGGAAGGAGGCAGAAGTCTACAGCCTAGACCCAAAACATTAAATTAATCATCAGTAATATTAAATCATCACCGGAGAGGGCATTATTGTAGTACTTTTCCAGCCAGACCAGAACCAAGATGAACATGAGTTTGCAAAAATGTCTCTAATTTTTTTTTTCTTGTTAAAAAAATTTGGCAAGGGTTTCCAGACACAAGTTATACATAGGTAAGAGAGGGCAACCAAGGGCAACCGGAGTTGAGCCCACATACATCAAAGCAGACTCAGGCTTTGGGTACCTATCCAAACTGAGCCTTCAAAGGTTCTGATGTTGCCCTATTGTTTAGCTTGAATCTTGTCTAAGCTTGTTCAGGAGAACCCACATTCAGAAGTATGGAAGAAGGGAAAAAGAACACACATTTTCCAAACTGTGATTGCAAAACAAAACAAAAAAATGTAAATCTACCTGCTGCAGGGTAATAGTGGTAAGCGTGGCTAGCTATTGTTGCTCCATGCTTTTCAATTTCCATATATTAGCATTCATTGCCGACATTATTAAATCCAAAGTTATTTGGACGCTTTGATCAGCAAATTGAACCTTGAGTCTATATATGATGTACCTATACTCACGTAAAGTTTACAAAACTATTATATTTCCCTATTTTAACTTTTTTCCCCCACATGCTGTGAGTTTCTATATATCCCACAGCCATACATTCCAAACACAAACTATTTTATTTAGTAATTTATTCAAGAATTTAGATAAAAAGAAAAGCAATGGAAATTGTTTGGCAATCTCTATATAAACAGTTCCTATACATTTGGGTTGAATCATCCAGCAATTGCTCATCTTGACATGCCTGTGACAGATAAAACTTTCATCACCAATACGCCCTCTTGACTTAGAGATCAGAATACAGGAGATCCATTACAGAATCTCTTTTACTGTTTATGGCTATCACAAAAATTAAAATCACATTAAACATAAGCAAGTCAGAATTTTGGCACTGTTTTTCCACTCAGCACAAATAACCCCACTCTCCATTGTGAATGGGGGAGAAACAACAGCAGTGGCAACCACAACAAAAGAGTGGATTGTGTGCTCCCTACACAAAACAGAAAGCTGTGCCTATTCAAGAAATCTTGGCCATTTGTCAGAAATTTCAGAACTGATGTTGGAGCCCAATATTAGCTCCAGCCGAAGCAGTGGTGAATTACCTTGCCTTTTGAATCACGCCTATTAACAAGGAAAGACTCTCTTGCAGCACATATCATATGGTCCTCATGCAGACTGAAAAACCGAGCCACTTTCTTTAAAAAACCCAAAGGAAAATACATTTTAAAAAAGACTAAAGTGAATGCAAATGGCTTCACTCTGAGTGGTTTGTCTATTATTTGCCCTTTTCATCTCTTATTTTTCTTTTGAAGCTGAGAAATTAAGTGAAATGCTGATGAGAAAGCTAGTCAGTACAGCACTTCCACCTTAATAATTTGTTATGAAACAGCTTTAAAACAGTAGCATTTTTTGGACAGCCGTAAGAATTGAGTACACGCATTCACTGAGGAGTATGATTTCTGTTTTACCCATTTCAGTTCTGGTCGGAAAAGGGGGAAGGAGGGTGCAGAATAAGAAGACTCCTTGATACTCTGCTGATGTGGCTTTGCAGCAGCTTCGTGAGTGCTGGCAACCCTTTAAAACTGGCAAGGGATGCCAGCGCCAGCCTGCTGACTGCTGGATGAATATATATAGTGCAAATAATGCTGTTCTTGAATCAGTTTTTCCCAAACTCCCACATAAACTTTCCATGGGAAAATCTCATAATGCCTGCATAAGTGATTTTATGAATCTAGCTTTCAGCTTTTGATAGAAGATTTCTTACGCTACTGGCTTTGATTCTTTATTGCACAAAGGGGTGGTGCCAAAAGCCCTCACATTAGCCTGGACCATACAGACACCAGAAATTTAATTTAAACATCAGTAATCTGCCAGGATCATAAAACACATACAAAAAAAGATTTAATTTTTTCCCCCGAGAGGTAAATATGTAATTTCAGAAACATAACTACAACATAGGTGGCAGAATCTGCACACAGCAACATATAGACAGAAACTAAAACTACCAATGAGACTAGAAATCTTCAGTCTGCCAAGACAAACAGAAGTGAACAGTTGTTTTATTCCTATTGAAGATATATTTTGAAATAAGTCGGGCACTATATTTCTTTTCCAGCAATAATGCACCTAAATATTCCTTAAAAAATACTTAACTACCTCTCTAAAGGTTACAGAGAGGTACAACCACAGATTACACTAGTATTTCCATCCTCAAAAATGCCCTGTACGCAAGCAAGTCTTACCACATTGCTCCTGTCTTCCTCCTCAGAGTCGCCTTCATGCCACCTCAACTTCCAATTCAGTACCTCACTAGTTTTAAGAAATATCCAGCAATGATGTTGAGCAGATGTGTTGCACTGGGATGTATCCCACAAGAAGTGACAGCTTTGGCTGTGTTTTCAATTATAAAGAAAGCAACTATTAAAGCGGCTTCTGGGTTCACTGGCATTTTGGAGTCAAAAGTCCCAAAACCTGCAGAGGCTACAACAGCACCTTCTTTGAAGTAATGTTGCAACTTGTGCAAAGGAATTTGGGATGTACCCGAGATCTGAAGGTGCGGGCTACAAATTAACACAGCCAATTAGGTGGAGGAGCTGAGAGTCCAACACGGATGGGGTGAGATAACCACAACTGAATAAGAGGACTGCCGTATGTGAGCCACTTGGCTGAGTACAGATCGTGTCATTCTGCTCATCTAGCTGCTGCCCATCAATAATCTGTTGCTGTTTGCTCTCCCCATGACAGTCAATCCAAGCTAGGGCTGCTTCTAATTTTCCAGTCTAGGAATAGCTGCAGAACATCCACAACTGTTTTTTCAAACAACTCAAGAGATAAATGTTTCATCTGCATATCAGCATGCAAATTTTTCACAATATGGGACTAGTCAAGAGTAAATAATTACTCCTCTAACAGTTTCATCTGATAAACAATATGACATAAGGCTGCAAAAGTGATCTTTGTACCATTAACAGTCAGAAGAGAATCTAACTTCTAAAATTACTTGATTAACTGATACAGGACCTAAAAACTGTGACAATTCTGTAGAGAATGTTTCACAATAGATGTAGTTTTTTAGGGATTAGTATTAGCTATAAATGTCTTACCCCCTGAAATCTGGTACAACCAGATTTATACAGCCAAGATGCCTTCCTCTGAAGTAGACAGAGATGAAATCAGAGCCAATTAAATTTAAGCATCTCTTAAATAATTCTTTTGTTAGGCAGTATGTATTGAAAGAATAAGAATACATGAGAGAAATTACAAATTATCTTCATAATTTGGCTGTGACTTCTCTTCTTGTGAGTAATGAGAACAGCCAAAGATCACAGATAAAAATCTTAATGTCATAAGACATTTATACAACCATTGTATGTAGATAACAAGATGAGCATATGCCTATATGACCTAAAGAACAGAGACTGCAGTAAACCAATGGATTTGTGAAGTACATGGTAGTTGGGTCTTCTCCAGCATGAAAATCTACTCATTAAACCAAAAACAGACTCAAGTCTCTCTTTTTAAAAAAATAATCTTGTTATCACTGAATCCCATATCATCTTGATAGACCTTGGCTTATTAATAGAAAAATAATTACTCTTTATGACTCTCAGATCTAAAGAAGCAATTTGATTTCCCATCCTATTACACACTAAGTTGTTGAAGCTCTGGATCTCCTTTGAGTCTGAAACAGAAATACCCAACAGCTCCGCTCATAACCCTCACGTTTCAACTGCCCATAGTGGAACCTACACATAGTTCCCATTTTGCCTGCTCACAAGATGGCACGCTTGTCTCACGCCAACTGCACAAATAAGTCTGCATTACGCTCACAGCTTCAAGGATAATTAAAGGTTAGGCATGGAGGTGGCAGCAACACGCTCCCACACCGGCACCGGCGGGGCTGCAGGTCTGTCGGCTTGTGCTGCGCGCCTGGAACACCGTGGAGGTACTGACCTGCTGCTCCTTGCTTCCCAGGCTCAGATGTGGGAAATACTGGCGGCTTGGAAGCTGCAAACCCCAGAAGAAAAGAACATGTCTCCTGAAGCCCAAACTGAACTTTATCTGTGTAGAACTCTACTGGTCTCTGAGCTAAAGGGGATTTGAGTAATTCACGAGTACACCGGGCAACATACACACACTTGATTAGACTCTAAAATTACTGAAAATTATCATCTCCCTTGTGTCTTTCTAACAGCTTGACATATCAATGCCTTATGTCTCATTATGCTTCAATTTGAATCGTGACTGTAAATCACTGGAAATACACAAAAATGAATGAGACATAAGATTTGGGTGAAAAAAAGAGAATGCATGAGAGACTGGACATTACAAACTTTAAGAATTAAAATCAGCAACAGAAACATCATATAAACTGAGAAACAGCAGGTCTACTGTAGGTAGTGGAATAAAGACCCCATGCTTCACACATAGAGTTAAAATTTGTTCAGATTTAAAGAAATGTCCTTTCTTTTTTTCCTTTTCTTTAAAGACCTGTGTGGGTAATAGAAACAATAGGAACATAGGAATATTATTGTAACTGTTGATTTCATTCACATTCACTATAAAAGATCTACCAAAACAGAAAAGATACCACCTTTTATTTCAACTGCAGAAAATTCTTTTGTTTACATGGCAGGCAAGCACACATATTTAATTGTACACAGAGGCCCTTCAAGTTAACCTGTGTCCTTTATACAGATAATCAGATGCTAATCATTTTCTGCAGATCCCTGCATTTTACTCTGAATCCACAACATCACAAGAAAATTTGATCTTTGAACCCAGTAAAAATGAAATACATCTTGGGCTGTACTGGAATTGGCATGTGACCACTGTAACTGGGATTCAAGAAGTGAGGAAGTGTCAATGGTTTAGGCATCCAGAGGAGCAAAAGGAAGATCATGTGCAAGCTCACACTGCCATAGCAATGCCGTGCAAGCTGGAAACAGTGAAGCCACATGAGAGCATCAGGCACTTCTCACTGCCAGCTAAACTGCTTCCTGTAATTATAAATATATAAAGGTTAAAGTAAGAAAATTATTACAATGCACTGATAGAAAATGAATTCTCAAGTACTCAAAAGATTAATCAACAACAGTCTATCAGCATAAGATACTGTGGCAACACTCAGCATTTCTGAAGCAGACAGCCTGGCACTTTGTTTGCTTTGCTACATGAGAAAAATCCAACATGAGATCGTGGGTGCATCCCAACTGTGGGATACTCTTCTGCAGCTCCCAGCTCCAAATGCTCACCCTGGCAACATCCCGACTACACGTCAAAAAATCTGGTTTGGCACCATTCTCCCAAGCCTTTTGGACTCCATCAGTAGAAACTCAAGCGAACAGACAAAACGCAACATGCGCCACCCAGCAGATTAGAATTACAGTCTGGTCTGCAGGAAAGAATCAGTAACCGCTCAGCGCTGGCTTATGCTTCCTACAAGCACTCCACCTTCCAGCAATACTGAAGAGACACTTTCTTCTCTAGTTTATAAAGCCATTTCTTCATTATTATTTTTTTTCTCTTTTTTTTTCTCCTTAAATAGGATAGTAGATGATTAAAACAGGAGAGGCAGACCTATGATTAGGCAAGTAAACATGGTCTCATAATTTCCTTTGTGTCCATAGAAAATCAACATTATACACTAATCACTCCCACTCCTAAACAGCTATATCATAGCTATGTTTACACTGTTTTTGTAACACTCATCAAGAAATGAGCCTGGCCTTGAGGCCAAATGACAAAGCAGAGACTGAAACTCTTCTACACAATTCTCAAGTCACTTCTTTCCATTTGAACTAGTCCATCAGGGTCTAGAAGTCTCATTTCAAACAGCTGCACCACAGATGAGCTAACAAGACAAATACTCAAGTGTTTATACAGAAAATACTAAGGAAACGGAATGATAACAAAAGTTTTATGGTATCTTCAATCTAGAGAAGCACAGAGATATACAGAAAACTACTGAAAGTTGTATTGCAAGTGGGAATGAAAACTAGTAGGGAAGAGTTCGAGCTCTGTGACATAACAATCCCTCACACTTTATTAACAGTGATTGAAAAAGAAAAAAAAAGAAAGAAAACAACACAGTAGTAGATAACAAATACGAATCAGTCCGAAACACTTTAAAAGGCCTTATGTCCCAGGCAAAAATTTGAGTATAAACAAGTAGGTAATGATGTCACAGACCATACTGTATTAAGAAAACCATTTAAAAATGTTCAAGAGAGATTTGTTTTAATGAAAATTAATGAAGATACGGAAGATATAGTTCTTCTCTTTATGAACATGTGAAGTGCAGCTCATTTAGACTAGAAACACAATTGCTAGCAGCAGGTAAACATTAGGGAGGGAAAAGCTTAGTTTCCAGTTGGCATAAGAACAAATAGACTAGCCATGATTAACTTTGGGCTGGAAATGAGAAGGAAGGGTTTTAACTGACAAAGCAGTGAGGCTATGAAACATCCTTCCACCAGACGCTGTCAAGGCAAAAAACTCTACCTAATTTTAGGATAAAGGTGGGTCACTTCATAAAAAGGATTACATACTGTGGTTGATGTTCAAAGACCTACCTATTGCTCATAATTCCCACAGAACTTCAGGACAACATACATAAATCCATTTTTCAGGGTATGCACAGCCTTACCACTATTCCTTAAGAATATACATGCCAAGGGCACTGTTTCCTCAAAAGCAGTTGGGGTGAAAGTTACTCGTTGTGTCTGTCATTTTTGTTTAAATATTTTTATTTTCATATTGACCTTCTGCATTCTGTTTAAGGCCAATAGCTTTAAAAACACACTATCTTCTGCATTCAAACTAAATACGAGATATGTATTACTTACTTGGGCAGCAGGAATTAACTGCAACATTATAAACGTTTTGTGAAAAAAAGTCACCCATTCTATCTACTGTCTTACCAATCACTTGTATGTCTAATTCTGCCATATTTCAAGCAGGCATTTTACGTTCTTTTTGTATTTCGAAGGCAGTTTAGTAATTAAAAATGCAATGAGAAGGCATTCTCATCATGGGCTCATCTCAAGCCCTCTACATAGGTTTCACTAAAGACACATCCAGAGTTGCTAACACTGCTTTGCCAGAATAATCTAACAGAGCTACATTTAGAAGTGGGAAAAAAAAAATGAGTAAAGTTATTTTCAGTAAATTGTGCACAAAGTCTGAGTAGGACTCAGATACATATAGAATCTGTAGAGATCTGATAGAGAATAGATCAAGTTCACACATTCTGAGACTACACCTTACTGGTCATTAAAGAAAACCCCACAACTTTTTTTTTTTTTTTTGTTGTAACACAAAACATTAAAATTCTGCATGTTATAGTTTTCAACTGGACTTAATATCTCTGGGATGAAACTAAATGGGTAATGGTTGATACCTCCTGCTCTCTCTACTGAAGAAAATAAACCTTTTGCTGCTGTTCAATGGGGAAAGAATACTACCTGTCTGCCTGCTCCTTCTTGAACCTACCACATCTCTCTAGATTGTTACAACACCCCTGTTCTCACATAATCCACAATGCCTACACAGAGAAGTCTGGTGTGGTCAAACTGACCAGTGCAACTCTTAGAATTCCTAAAAAGCTTTTTATGGGGTTCATTTGGGCCTAACCAACCTTCACATATTATTTTGGTTTAGCTGTGTAAACACCAGGCCATTTGTTCCAAGTTTCTTCTTCTCCCACACTAGCACAATACATTACTATTGCTTTTTCCTTTCTGCTGCACTGAAATTCATTTAAACGTTTATTCATTTATTTATTTATTTATCGTACATACTGTCTGCTAGAACCAGGGCTCTTGGACAATCCTTGATTTGGCAATCCTTTCCAGCACTTTGTTTCTGCCTGACATAATACATGAAGATCTTTCCCTCCCTTAAATATAGTGAGATTTTTGCTTCTGCTTGTGACAAAATGCAAAGACTTAAGATTTCCACCACTAAGCACAGAGGAGAGAGTAACCCTGACAAAGTTCAAAGGAAAACTTGGTTACATTTCTCATCACAACCAGAGCTGTCACCGACTCAAGGAGAGGGTGCCACGGGCAGATCCAGGATCCAGAATTCAAATGTGCAATTTTATAATGGGCTTAAGCCCTACTGGACCTGAAGGGTTGCTGCCCATCCCTTCACCACTGTCTGTGGGCCCAGGCCCTGCCCCTTCTCTGCACCCACACTGGCCAAAAATGCCCTGCTCGCACCCCAGGGCTGGTGGGGAGCCAGTCAGACTCTGCCTTTCAGTGGCAACTCAGGCTTGGATTAAAGATCATTTCTCCTCTGGACAGCCCAGCCCCCATCTCCTTCTCTGCCTTTGGAAATTCAACCAGCACCAGAACTAGCACTAGGAATAAGCCAAGAAAGGATCACACACACCTGAAAAACCTCCAAACCAAAGCAGTACCTACTCCTTACCCAGAAGGACAACAGGACAGGTGACCACACTGAAAGTCCTGGGGCAGGGGCCACACTCCTGGCCTGGCTGATGGCTCCTGCCCACCTGCAGCCCACCTTTCCAGCACACAGGGAACGCAAAGCCATCCCTGACAGAGCACAGGAACAAAAATAAGCCAGGCCTTAAAGGAAGGAATGATTCAAACATTTTTTTGAAAGAAGAGAGAGAGGGGGGAAAAGAAGATTTCAGGAGAAAATAATCTTCATCTGGCAGGAAATATAGGTGCTGTCTTCAGAAAAGCAAAATCATTATTGCAAGCGAACTGATTCATTAACTAACATGCAGAGGAGGATTATAATGCTTTCCTTGTCATTAAAATGCTTTGAAACTATATTTCTGTCAGCTACGCTAATGATACCCAGATTTTATATTACACTCAGATTTTACATTACACAGCAGAAGCTACGCTCTGGCTAGAATTTGGTGCACTGTGTTACACAGGCGTTCACATTAGAAAAGCAGTTATTAGTTCACACTGACTATAAACATGTTTAACATGCACAAAAAACCAACCATACCATACAAAAATCAGATGGAAGGGTGATGAACAGGTCCACATCAAGAAGTGCATTCTCCTTCCACCCAGGAACCTCCTTTGCAAAGCAAGAATCCTATCTTTGGTATATTTTTCTACAAAATAAAAAGATTGCTTGAATGCTGAAAGTCTAATCAGTATTTTGTTTCCTTATGTCCACATATGAATACTAAACAAGAGCACTATTAGAAATAAGCTATATTTACCTTTTGACCTGGTAGAAAGGAGTTTTATTTCAGTGAAATTAAGGTCTGGCATATTTTGATGACTTTACGTAAGCCCTTATTAAATATAGGCAAAATTCAGGCTCCAAAACCCAGTGGAACTGGCACAATCAAATTTCTATGTGATTTATCAGCTTCACTGTCATAGTAACTAACTTGGTGCATTTCTCTGCTTGGTTCTCTCTGTAAGCTGTCAGGAGAAGTCACTCCATCAAACAGAAATGTAACACTATTTTTATTGCTTATGTCTTTTGCCTTGGGTTACATCAGTAAGTCATCTCCCTCTGTTAACTTGACAAGAGTCTTTTTGGTGTTGACCTTAAAAGGACACAGCTGTGACAACTTTGGTTTGGGTTGGTTGTTGTTTTCTTGGGGGTTTTTTGGTTTTGTTTTTGTTGCTTTTGTTTTGTTTTTTGTTACTAGTTTTCAGCTGAATACTTGTTCTTGATAGTCCAGGATCTTCACCTGGCACTGTCTTATACCCTGTGAGTAGACTGAGCAGAAAGCATTGGTCACTCAGCCACACAGCATGTTCCAGCCTTTATGGCAAGAGGCACTGGAGAAGTCAGAGGTAGATAGTATTCCAGCAAAGCCATGATAAATTACAAGAGGTCTTATAGGTTTGATCTTGTTGTCCTAATGCTCTGTAATTAATTAATATAAACGTACATCCTTATTTCCACAGCCTTTGCTCAAGATATTAAGGACTCCAATCTCTACACTCAATCCCTCCTGGCATTTTCTCCTGTGTTACATAAGTAACCGTGGCTGACTCTTTCCAAAAGTCCTAGCATTTGAAGATCAGGACGAAAAACCTCCTCAGGATTTCAGCCTAAGGAAGATAGAATCTACTATGAACTGCATACTGTGAACTTCTCTTAATAAAATACCCCAGCTAGGGGATATTTGGAAAATACAAAAATATTTAGGTGATCTGAAAACGGCACCTCTGTTTCGGCCATGCACTATCCAATAGATGCAACACATTACTGATTTCAAGAAATAATGATTTTGTGCCAAATACCTCAGAAAGTAAAGAGAAACAAGTACACAACATATTTCAAATTCACTGCGTTATTTGCACTGATGGTTACTTACATTAATACAGATTTTTATTAATGTTAAGTAACAGCAACTTACACGTCACTAGTTCTAACTGTGATTTAAACTGGCAGGACAAAAACATCAAGATACACATAATGATGAGGTTAAAAGAAATTACATATGTTTTCACTTGTTTCTGAAAAGGGAGAACTCAGGAAATAACTATTAAAATGTAGTCATTTTATCAAAAGGAGACTTTCTCTGGATAGTGACTTGTGTTTGTGGTAGCTATATGCTCTTAATCCAACAGTTACACAGCTCAACATCATCTTTTGTGTTTACATATGATTTTATGTTGATACATAGTACAGATTTCATTCCATGTTTCATATTTACTAGATGAAGTTTCTTTATGGGTTATGAAAGCTGGAATTACATTAAGAATCATTAAAAATCTCTTTAAAGTATTGCTCGTCAGTTCAATGATGCCTGAGGTATGCAGGAAGGGGGGAAAAAGACATGTACAAAACCTGTTTTGCATTAAAAACGAATTTAAACAAAGAATTACACGTGAGTTATTCACTGTGCATTGTTCATCCAATTGTTTTGGTTTATCACCTCTAGAGGTAACAAAGCTCATTATTGCACACTTTATTTTCATCCATAGAATGGAAAAGGAAAATGAGTTTTCTGTTGCCTTTCTTGTTTCTGGTAATCTTAGTTTTAAAAGTGAGTGTCACTGAGCAGAATGTAAAATGGAGAAAACAGTGTAACTGCACCAGCATAGGAAGCCTCTGGCAGAAGCCAATTCAATCACATCCACAAACTGGTCCCAGGTGTTTAGACAGCCATTTCCACCAGTCTTGTGATGCGACATTACTTAAAACTTTGGCAGCAAATAAGTAAATAAACACAATCAAACAGTACATAAAGCTGTGTAGACTTATACCTTAACACTGATCAAAATCCAAAAGTCCTATTTTAAAAGATATATATTGAAGTCTATTTTCTTAAATACAGGTTTCTCTATTTTAAAGAAAACTTTTTTTATCCCTAAGCATTAATTATTGCATACCTTGGGTATTCATATTAGATTAGTTAGGAGTCCAGTGACTGTTTTAATATATACTGCAGTAATTTCATGTAACATTTTTTGGGATAGAAGTATGCTTTAATATACTATAAATTAAAAATCAAACCACATACATGATGCTACCAGTTTTGCTATGCTCCTGCAAGTATCTGCAACATCAGACTATTATGCGCGAGATGATCACAGAAGAGAAAAACCTAACTGGCAGAATTCTCAATGGGCTTAAACCAGAACAAAAAAAGTGTACTTAGTTTAGAAGCTTAAAGTCTGTCTGTAGTTTGGCACATATAGCACATCACACCATGTAATTTTATAAAAATCAAATAACTTTGCAAATAATTTCAAATATTTCCTTTCTCATTGGTTTTAATCATGTTTGAAAGTAGAGAAAAAAAATTACAGGATGAAATGAAAGCAAAATGTAATGATCTAGGACTCTTAATTCTCCTGAATAAACATTCCTAAATTTTTGGATCATGGACCACTGTCAAACTTCAAACATAACAGGGAACTACTACACAGCCTTCGCACCAAACTTTAAATTAAAACCCCTAAATGGATGATATGATACTGAAGATCAGTATCATACCATGATTATATGTGTCTGCAGACCACAATCTGGAAACAAATATATTAAAGGATTTACTTTCCAAAAGGGAATGCTAGTCTCTGGACCTCTTGGCATGCTCATTTTATATATTGAGATATTACACAGTCTCTGAGCATGCAAAGAGCTCCGTTCTATGGGTTTTTAATAGTATACGTGTAATATACCAGTTTAAGATGGGATTTTTAAATGAAATATAGCAAGCCAATTCCAAGATTATTAAATTTTAAAAAAAAAAAGTCCTGGTATCTCCCTTTCAATCCAGACTGTTGGGTTTCAATGCTTTTTCCATTCCAAATGACTGGACTTAGATCCTCCTTACAATAAAGTACGCAGAAAACATGGACAACAAAGTGACTTCCAAAGATGCCACTGAAAGGACCAGCCTATGAAGAGCAAAAGCTGTTCTTGCTTCAGGCTTATCGCTACAGAATGTGGACCAGAATTTTGGAATTTATGTATATATACATATACATATATTATTTTATATATATATATATATACACACAGTATAAAAATGTTGTTTCATGTACATTAGCGTATATAAAAGCGTTCAGAAGGAAGGACAGAAACAAAGAGAGACTATATCCATTCTAATGGCTTTATCTAAGTTTATTGGGGAAGGGGCGTGGGGAAGGGAGAGGGAGAGAGAGAGAAAGCGAGAAAGGGAGAGAGGATTGTCCTGAAGCTGTAGCGGGACAATCGTGACTGCTGTTTTCTGCCGAGCACTTCAGTGACAGCGCG
>VWYP01026631.1:288534-306765 GCA_013400435.1 Pycnonotus jocosus
TTGGTCTTTCATTACCAAACTGGTTCAAAAACACACAAAAGGGTTTCTGTGCGGGGCACTGGCTCTCCCACCCCTCTGAAGAGCCCCAGCCAGAGCAGAGCAGCAGCTCCCCGCTCCGCCAAGGAGTGCTTCATCCAGGCCTGGATGGAGAAGCCCTGGCGCAGAGCAGCACAGCAGAGGGTCCCGCAGCCCCCAGCCCGGCAGCTCGGGGGAAGCAGCGCTGGGCTGGGCAGGCCAGGCCGGGGCTGCTCTGGGCCCCCGCCCGCCGCGGGGACGCGCCCCCCGAGCCGGGGACATGTCTCGTCCCGCGGCGCTGTAGCTGATCCCAGCCCACGGGGATCCAGGTAATATAAGCTTAAATGGGCCCTGGCCCTGCCCTGGCCCATACCAGCCACGTCCCCCTGGTCAAGATAAAGGCAGGAGCGATCTCCGCATTTTTTATGCAAATGAGATGCAGCCCGCAGGCTCTCAGCAAATTGCAAATGCATTGGGGATGCCACTGCTCCTTAGCTTTGTCTCCACATGTGCTGAAAGTTGATGAGTGCTGCTTGTGTTTTTCTTCCCACCACCAAAAGACATATCACAGATATAGGAAGTAGGAAAACCGATGTACCAGTAGCACTTACAGACCAGACCGCCGCTGCCAGCATCTTTAGATGTATCACTACTTCTGACAGTGCCATTTCACTGGTATTTCTTCTGAAATTCATGTTGGATAATTGTAACTCTGAGCCAGAGTATCTCCGAGCAAAAGGAGAATATACTGCATTTATGGAGATACCATCTCTGCATTCACGTTTTAAGCAAAACTATCTTATCCTTACATATTTGAGGGAAAGGATTTCGGCACAGAAGGTCTATCTGTACTTATAAACCAGGGGCATTTTACATGTTGCAAAAGTACGACATGATAGCAAATGAAAGAAGGTTCCATTGCCTTACTATGAACTCACCGCAGATGTGCTTAAAACAGATATTAAAGACATGATTCACTGTAATAAAGACACCCCAAACAATTATTTAAAGTGATTCAAAATACAACATTTGGAGGTGGGGAGGTGATGATACAGTGCACCTACTTCCCCCCCCCTAAGAAAATACAACCTCCAACAATAATAACAATGACAAATAACTAATAATGATAATGGCACATATTTATACTTTAAGCAGAAGTACAGCAGGGTTCTTACGATTAGTCTTGCTTTCAGTTTCACTCAGCACTAAACTAGTCAGCTTTGCGTTAAAGAGGTGTGGAGTGTTACTTAGGAGTTACAGAAAGTACATCGGCATGTTAAAGAAAAAGAGAAAAAAAGTGTCATAACCCATACAGAGAAATGATGGCTAAAACAGAAGATAGGATTCTCACACACCACTCAACACATATTTTCCTCCCCAAATGCACAACAGACATAGGAACAGGAGCTTCAAATACTTACTAAACTTATGCAGAGAAATAAATGGGTATCAGTTGTGTGACTTAAAAAGCCAGAGGAAAAAGAAGGAGCAAATTTTTCATGGAAGCCTTGAATCATACAAGCTGCTCATTTGCCTCATTCACGTCCTCCTCCTTTCACTGCACTTCAATATGAAGAAGGCAGCCTAAACAATATTCATCTTAGAAATCCAAAACATTGCAGAGACCACACTGCAGCAACAGATCTGCTTCACATGCACTGACGTACCTCCCCAACATCTGAAAGAAATTCCAGCTCCAGTCAACCCATAAGAGACATGTTGCCTGACTGTACCTTGATGGTATTGTTTATGAAGATGGTGATTTACACACTCATAATGATTTAAGCAGCTACTTTGCATACATTACAGAGAGAACCTGAGACATGTGACCTGCTTCACAGGGCAGGATTATACCTCTGTTCTTGTTGTGTCATGTGCAACCACATTATTTAGTAGTTAAAGGCAAGCGAGCACTCTGGTATTCTACTGCCCTCACCATGTATGCAGCGCGAGAGTTTCAGCATGCCTCTGAAACCAAAGGTGAGCCTCCCAGCTTCTAAAGATAGACAGTTAAATAAATGATATAATTGTCAAAGGGGCTCAGTCAAACCTACCACATGGTTCTGCCCACTCAGGCTTATGACGTTTGCTGGCAGATTTTTTTTAGGACAGGAAATCTTTCATGGTGTTAATAAATTTGTAACAATGATCATATTCTTAGGGACTACTCCAATACAAACTTTCACTAGCACTCACACCATCTCTTGTGCAAAGCACTTAGAATGTATGCATTATCATCAGCAGCTAGGAATAAACAATAAGAACTTCAATGCTTTTTTCTGATGTTGTTCTCAAGAAAAAGACAAAACCTTTCCAGAAAAAATGGAAACTAACATCCAAAGAATGGCTGGACTCTGCCTGTCAGCTCCTTCATAATTTTTTAGTTGTTTTTATTGATCCATACACTTCTTATGCACAACTTCATTACTGCTTTGATAATTAAAAGATAATTAAGTGCAAGACAGAGCATGTATCATGCTGGGGAATCACTTAGCAAGTGAACTGTTGTGCTGAAAAGTGGAATTCTTTCTGTCATTCACGGCGCAGTGATACATCAGTAACAGACGCCACGGGAGCTATTTTGGGGATGATCCAGTGGTTTACCGGAGCCACAGAAGACAGCAGAAAAGCATAAGGTTCAGAATTCAAGGGAAATCCTGCCACAAGGGCCTTCACACTTCACAAACACATAAAACAAGAGCACATTCACACAGGTTTACATCAACTTCAGATCAAGTACAGCATTTCCCATGCAATATGTAATAAAAGATGTCAAAGTCTATCTTTTTTTGATTTAAGAAAGAAGACTGGTGGGTTGAAGGGGAGGTATCTCAGCAGCACCAGGAGTGAAGGCACCAAAGCTCTGATCACAGCTTTGCCACTGGCTCACTAACACTGCAGTTATTTAGATTCCCTGTGCCCTGGCTCACCCATCAGTACAATGGGTATAATACTTCATCCTGTCCTTAAGAGGCAATTACTGCTTGTAAACTACTCTGGGAACCTTGATTAAAATGCGCTGCAGCTTTGCGATAAGTATTCCCTCTGAAAGAGCACACAAGATGGGAAGTACTACCTGACGGCTGCAAAAGAAAAATAATCATTCTGAATGAGATGTATGTGCCTGACCTATGCACATGTGTAGGTGGATCCCTCCTGGAATATTGGGGTTTTTTTCTCCTTTTTTTCAGTTACTGTGTGTATATTGCAAAGAGAGGAACAGTGAGAACAGATAATTATAAAGCTTTTGAAAAGCCCTGGTATTTTCACCAGAGGATCACAGTGGGCCGTCTTCAAGAATTCTGATGGAGAACTCTATGTAATTAAAAATTATAATTATTTATAATACTCCTCAAACCCTGTTTTTATTAAGGAGAGGAGTGAAAAAAAAAGACAGACTACTTTAAATATGAATGCTTTATGAATAAAGAATTTTTTTTAAATTGATGAGCATTCATTTTCCCATACGGTCACATAAAGTCTGAGTAGTTCATGTAAAACACAATTATCAACGTTTTAAACCACATTTTCCCCTTGAAAATAAATAAATAAGGACGCCAAAATCTTTTTTGTTCATTAAGAGTCAGATCCAGCAGAAAACATCTGCAGACTTCTAGACCAAGCAAGCCCTGGAAGGCCATGGTACTGGCTGCACCTCGTGCCAACCTCAAAAATTTGGCTGGTTCAGAAAGATTTAAACAAAACAAAAAAAGCCCTGCAGCTTTACATGTCTGGGAATTGTGAAACTGCGTTAGGTTTATGAATAAAGAACAGGGGTGAGAAAAAAAAACAACTCCTTTTAAAAAGGAGATCCCTCTCTCCCTCCTGCCCTCCAGCATTCTGGGTGCTAGACAAGGGCTCCTCTCCCTCCCCAGGGACACCATGGACGCCAGCAGCTGCGGCCCAGAACGTGGGGTCCACCTGCACGCCCTGCTGCAGAGGGGACGGGGGCCCGAAATCCGGCACTCGCCCCCACTTGGCACATCCAGCCGGCGCCCCAGCATCCAATCCAGCTCCAGCCGTGCTCCCAGACGTGCGGTAGCTGCCGCTGGCAGACCCAAAGGAGCGTCCCCGGGATGGGAGCCAGCGTGAGCTGTTCAAAGGATGCTGCAGGGCCATCACAGAGGGGCAGGCACAGCTCAGGGTGAAGAGCCACCCCTGCGAAGGTGGCCAGGGGACACGGTGGTCTCCCCTGAACAAGCAGCCTCTCTAGCCTCATGGAAGAATTGGGCGCTGGGAGCAGCCCAGGATTTCTACCAGGGGCGTGAAGAGGCTCCAAGGTGCAGCGGAGGGAAGGGGCCTCAGCTACCTCAGGCAACCAGCAACTCAGATTTAGATTTCAGGCTACCCTGAATATGTGTGTGCAAGCACCACAGGGGAGATGATGGCATTGCCAGGGCTGTTTGCTGAAATAAAGGAAAAGTTTAGGATGAGGGGCCTGCTACAGCAGGTTCTTTAATTTAATGAAAATTAAAGAACTTGCTACTAGTGTAGTTGTCACATTTTTAGACTTCTTGTAGAAATAATGGCTTTTTCTGACTAGTTCTTCACTACATCTCTCTCTGGGAAGCCAAGAAAGCTCCCAATTACTGATGTCACACATTATCTTCTGCCCTCTTCAGAGGACCAGCCTACATTCCAGCTCATCCTGTGCAGCTAGCCCTGTGCAGGGAAAAAGGACTGGGCAGGTATGGAAAGACCAAGTTACAGTACACCCATGTGTACTGCTTAAAGCCATCCCAGAGTTTTGGTTTTGCAAGTGTTCATTTTATAGACACCTCCTCGAGAGGAACAGCAGCTGTAGTATGCTGCCTGGGCTAGCGTGATGTGACACACGCAGAGACATATACTGGATATATATTAGGAGAGCACAAAGGGACTCTGTGTGATGACCATATAACTGCAGACACTCTGCAGGTGTGTATTTACAATACTATTTATATAGTGCTGAAAGTGGACTGCATTAATATACAGTGTGCATGATTCACTGTCATTAGTTCTGCCTTCAAATAATGTGGACCCTAAGATAAATAATATTGCTAGAGCCTCTCCCATACAATAAACAGACTTGTTAGTTTAGTTATATATACAAAATTTCCAACTGCAATCAGAGATTCTTTTTTTAATTATTAAAAGTTCTTGAAGTGAAAGTTTTTTGGAGTTGAAATGAGCCAGCTGAAATAAAAAAAAAAAAAAAAGTAAATGGAGAAGCCAAGACTTGTCTTTAAAATAAGGAATAAATTTGGCATCTTAAATAAATAGTATTATTCTAAACATGCACTAAAATAAACCAAGTATTTTAACAAGAGTAGATACAAAATATCATCACATTTACCATTAGGGCTTTATATACTTGTTGGATTACAGGTTTCAAAGCCGTCAGAAATGTATCAGTGTCTTTGAATTAAAATACACTTTCTTTATGCTAAATCTGTGAAGGTTCTCCTGTGGGAAATGAAATGACGGAAATCAAGGTAATCTTTGCAGTGACTTTTTCATCTTTCTTTAAAACCAAGAAGTTTAACTAGCTGCAGTTCCATAAGCCCTGACGCGCAGCTCACTACAAAGATAAGATCCTTGTCATTTTTTTGTCCATGTCTAACATTAAAGGAGAAGGAAAAAAAAATTTAAAAAATCCATTTAAACTCTAAATTTTGGCTACAAAACATCTCAGTAAGAAACCAAGATAATGTCTCTCACAAATCAAAACAGTAGCAGCAGTACCATCTGTAAACTCAGAATTACATTGCCGGCATTTTCTATACGGCTGTAAAAAGTATTTTTAAAATGCTTTTTAAAGAACATTTTGCCCATTCTATAGCATGGGCACTGAAGGCTATAAATAACTGGATCAGTAAGTAAATTGACTACATACTAGAATGACTCCTGAGGTAACTCAGTAAAAGCTGAAGAACTTGCTGGTAGTAGTTAATGGGAGAGCCCAACTCCAAAGTCAGAAAGAGCAAAATATCTCCCTTTCATTAAAATAGTAGGGAGGGCAGCTTTAAAAGGTACACAATTAGTTAGCTTAGCAGTGATTAATTCAACAACTGCAAAGCCAAAAACAACTTTAGGCACTTAACCATGAAACTGTCAGGTCTCTATGCTTGACGATAAAGCATCTATAAAGTAAACATTAACTTCTGTGCTTTTTTTTCTATGTGCATATTCCATCATGAGAAGAAGATAACCAAAAAATTACCAGGCAAGCTTGGCAGAGGCTTCTTACACCTTATTCCCCCTAACAAAGAGGTAAGATGTGCCCAGATTCCCTTCCTTTTCCTTACTGCCAGCAACAGTAAAACAAACCTGACAGAAGGGATTGAAAATCAGATTGAAAATCTCTTCCTCAAGGAAGCGACGACTTCATTGCAATAAGAGAGTTTTAAGGATGAGTGGACCCCTATACTGACCACATCCTCTCCATATCAAGACAAAAGCAGGCAGCAGCTCTTCCTCAGACCAACTCTCCCAAGGAAGCAAATGGAAGCTTGCACAAGTAAGAAATGTGAAAGTGTAAACTTTATCATCTCTTTTAAATAAACTGCAAAATTGAATAACTATCGAACAAATTGAAAAAGACCAGGAAGGTGACAAAAGAACAAATCAACATATTTAGTCTGACCTGCAAATATTTAATTTAAGCACATGCTTCTTCCAAACAAGATGCCTCTGAGTGTTTTGATGGCTGCTCAATCAAATGTGTCACTCACAAAATTACAGCATTCGAGGAGGGTACTGGGCAACCAGAAATGGTTTTTGCTAGAAGTGTGTCACAAGCACGTCTTTTAGTTACCTCAGAATTGCACACGACTTTGCTTCATTCCTTTGCACTGGCTGCATGCAGATTGCTTCACAGAAATATAACTGCAGTAATCTGCTTGACAGTAAACAGTAATCAGTAAACACTATTTACTGAGCAGATGTGTGCCCCTGCTACTCTTTCAGTTTACCTATCCTTCATCTCTGTCTTCCACTCTCAAGCCCCTTGCTCTTAGAAATTTTTGAGGGGGAATAAATAAATACAGGTAGTGAAACAGTGAAATCCCATAGCTGGCAAGGTTTTCCTCTCTGAATGGACAAATTCTTAACTCCATGCAGCTCCAGACATTGAAGGATTAGATCCTAACCAGGGAAAACACAGGAAAATGGTAATAAATATTGCATGGTAATCCACAGGAACTTTGGTCCCAATGTGATTTTTCTACAGTCCTACAAAAAACCAGCATTACAACATCCATAATCTCAGCTCATATATCAGAGCACTCTCTCCCTTCTCCTTGCCCTTCCTTCTTTCGTGTAGTGCATTTTCCAAGAAAATGTACTTCTTCTGCAAAAGTAAAGTCCTATTCCAGACTGAAAGCAGCACAGCAGCTCTGTGAAAACTACCATGGACCATCGCACTGCACAGAGATACAGGTGAGGAGTGCAGGGTTTATGGCAGCATTACTCTGTCAGGGACTAATCCGAAATTCCTTCTGACAAAAGAAGTCACAGTTTGCTGGAGAAGAAAAATAAATAAATTGTGTTCATGTACAGTAAGAGCACTGCATGTCATGGTGGATGTTACAATATCTTACTTCTCTTTCTATGCAGGCATATGTCTTTTTAGCAATAAATTTTGAAGACCCAAGAAGGTAAAATTTGCTTAACCATGAGGCTCATTCACTCGATTAAAATAATTTCTACAGCTGCTGCTTCTTTCTCCTGTAACTATTTTTTAAGCTCCTTCCCAGTGACAACTAGCCACTGTCATGCACCACTATGGATACAAAAATCTTTTAAAATGTTAATTTCTCAGATGCTTAATTTTGTCCTATTCAGGTAAAATGTTTTGCAGCATAAAGTTCAGCGGAGCTGCCAGGTCATCTTTCTCAGTAAAGATTTTCACATGCACAAATAAAAACTGAGGAACAACTGAAGAAAAAAAAACCCTGTTCCTTAAATGTTCCTTAGATAATGCAGTACCACAACAAATCTCCAAGGAAAGTTAAGCTGAGACTTCCATGAACACCAAATAAATCTGCACCACTGGGATATTTAAGGTCCAATAAATCTTACTTTCCAGTGTTTTAAAACTCCAGAAGATGGTTTTGCGGCTCTAGACTCTGTCTGCCTACAAGCTATCAACTCAGATCTGCCTTCAACTCATATTTGTGAGAAATATCTTCAGAATATACTAGTTTGCTGAACTACCAAATTATGAAAACCTTTATTAAAAAAAGACAAAAACCAAACCACAAACACACATATACATACATAAAAACCAACCAAACAAGTTACTTTCTTCTTCTGTTTGTATGAAAATGCTCAATCAAGTTGGTCAAAAATGCCCATGTTTCCAATTCAAATTACCATTAATTTTTTAGCTATCTTTTGTTGCAGTTAAAAATATAAAGCAAACAACTAATTGTAAAAAAATAAAATGCAAAGCCATAAAATTCCTCACAGAAGAGCCAAGGGTTAACATCAACCTAAGAAATAGGTTGTGCAATTTATGTGATATAGTCAAAAATACTAACTGCTGAAAAAAAAAAATCAGATGTTATAAAAAAGCATTTTGCCTACTATGCTGCGATTTTCTGCAGTTTGGTTATGCCAGAAGCAGATTTTGTGGATTATGGAGTTCATTGCTTCCCATGGCCTGACAAAAACACCCTGATGGCACGGCATGCAACCTGCTGAGGGCATGAGAGCCTGCTTCCCACAGATAGGTACCTGTCATACCAGACCTCCAGTCACTGTTTCTACACTGCTCTCCTTCACTGCTACACCTAGCAAGCCTTTCAGTGAGGACAAGATAAAAGCATGCCCATGAAGCCAGTGAGTAGCAGCAGGGCTCAGAAGCAGGTGCACTTCCTAAACCTACTTTTAGTTTTCATTCCACTTTGGGAAATGAACTGTTTTCCAACCACAATAATCACTTTTAAAGGTGACAGACCCACTGTGGTCCTGCTGAAGAGCAGCTTCATGCAGTGAAATACTCCTTGACCATCCTGAGTAGGACAGCAGAAAAGCAAGGTGGCACCTTACAAAATAATATCCTGTCTTTAGTCCAGCGAACTGCTGTAAAGTACCAACTTCAGTAAATGTAACATGAAGCCCCAAAAATTGCACTTCCCTCTCAGTAAGCTGCAACAGAATTAGACATTGCCCAGTGAGGAAGGGAACCTGCTCTAGATGAAACTACAAGAAGTTTTGCCCCTTCCAAGTACAGAGGCAGATCAGGACCATAATCAGAGGGATTAATCAATCTTTGGTTAATGTTTGGTAGTATCTAGGTTTCTGCCAGGTTGACACACAAAGCAGGTTAGATTCACTTTTCCAAAAATCATTTGCAAAAAAAACCAAATCATCCTAAACATTAAAAAAAATCAAGTTATGCTAAACTTTGCTTTTCTGCTAGCAAACCTCATGTCACAAACAACTGAAAGGCAGTGATGAAAAATGGATTCTTGCCTGGATTTGTAAATTTTTCCAGGAGTTGTAATATCCTGTATTTGATGACATCATGAAACTAGCAAGTAAAAGTTGGTTTTCAATTTGTTCTACTTTTCCCTCATTAGTGTCTGTGTCAGAAACAGAATAAGAACCCTCATTAAGTCACATTAAATTCTTTAAACTCATTAAGGGCTCAGAGAAAGAACAATACAAACACTGGTGTTTTTGTAAAAAATTATGCAACGCAGATGGACTTCCATTTCCATGTATTTTTAGAATCGATGTATGTGCATAGGGCAGTTGAAGAGAGCAATCTGTGTGAAGGAGAAATGGACAGAGTAAGAGAGGCAGAGCACCTTACACATGACACAATGACACCTAGATAGAAATGAATTATGCACGATCACTTCTGACCTGAAATTGATGACGCACCTAATGCTTTGTATCCTGAGTTTCGGCAGAGCTGCAGTCAGTGCCGTACTCCACACTCCTTTTCAACTAATGGTTCTTTGGGACTTTCTGTGGGGAAAAGACAACCTTGAGGGCCACACAGCCAGCAGCAATCAAGTGGCAACCAAACCCTTTGTCCACGGACTACTTTGATTGCAGCTGCTGTAGTCTAACATACTATCTGATTGTAGGTGAAGATACATCTACTAGTCATGCACATGGACTTATACGTAAGATACAGGTGTGTGCAGAGTTTCAACAGTCTTGGAGAATATCTCTGGGTGTGCAAAGGGTGGGTATTTGTTAGAAGATTTATTGTAGCTGAATGACTCAGATATATGCTGTTGATAACTTCTGATCTTACCCCCCATAAGACTGGAAATATGAGCTCAATGCCACAAAATTATTTACATTCTTACAGTATGCTCAAACAACTATTACAGGATTAATTTAATCCATTACATTATTATTTTTTTCATGATAGACGTAACATGCAAATAGGAGTTTAGTTCTAAAGAAAACTCCAGATCTGAGGAACGTAAAAGGAGACTAATTGGATGGCATAAATTTCAGATGTCTGTAGCAGGCCACAGAAAGAAAACAGTATATACAGCAGATGGGAGACATGAGTTACTGTTTCTTCCTTCCCACCACTGTAACAGCTGAAATGAGAGGTAGGATTTTTACTGAGGGCCCCCAGATTTCAGCTTCCAGAGCTGGGTGCCGGGACAGCATGGGCAGGCAGCCTCAGCTCTCCTCTCCCATTGCTCTTGCAGAGGCAGATACTGTTTACCTGCAAGGCACATGGTAAGGCTAATCTATTTTCACAAGCTTTTCCCTCAGGTATTTGGGGCAAGGTTTAGTTTATTAATTGTGTGTGTGCTTGTGCGTCCGTATCTATTTGTGCAGGAGGAAAAGGCTCAGCAACGATCAACATGTATTGCATTTTTGGTTTTTACTCTTACTGCAGCTGGCCAACGGCGGCTCAGTGTATTTAATACACCCAACACAGAGAACTCTAAATAGAAAAGCAAACTACATTCAGGTTAGGAAACTGGAGTTATCTTTCTTTCATTAACTGAATTCATGAAGTGAAGTTTCACCTGAAGTTTTCGATTATGTTCCACATCTCACGGCTCCTGCTTGAAGAGGGTTGTGTGAGAAAGTCAAAAAGACTCATATGTTGGAAACACTGAAATCCTTCATCCCCAAAGAAAATTGCTTTATCCTAACTCATTTAACTTTCACTAAACTACATTCTGAATGTAGAAATTTTAGGCAATGCTTAATTTCAGGATCTACATCAAACTTTTTCTAGACAAGTTGAGAATTTTTTTTAAAAAAAAAACTCGCTGTAATGTCACTGGGATATCCAAAAGCCCTCTGCAAGGTATTTGGATAGGCAGATCATGCCTTTTTTTCCCCGTCTCTTTTTAATTAACTACTAGAAAAAATTCCCAGTTTTTTGGGTTTGCGTTGGTTTTTTTTGTGAACCACCAAGCTGTATGTTTAATTTTTTAAGTTGCAGTATGTACTTCAGACTGCAGACTTCGCAAAGTAGGTCAGGAATACCCAAAGGATACACATTTGAAGGCTACAGATAGCAGAACACACCATTTACGGCTTTGTATATACACATCCATACACATTCTATATAATATAGGTAGATAGATTCAGTGATTTAAACACACTACATCTATACCGTGTGTTTCAAGAACATTCAGATATTTACACTGTTAGATCACCACTCATTTTAGACACACTCTAGTGCCAGCTGCCAAAAAAAGGTACACAAATCAAAATATGTTACCTTTGTTCAAACAATACTGCTGTTCATTATATAATAGAAACTGTCATGCTTAATCTTCCAGGAACCAAGAACTGGTACATTCTTGGATCAGAGATGGCTTGAAATGGTTTGAGGCAAAACTGAAGCGCACTGATTAAGTAAATCTTGCTGAGAAACCTAAGTGCATTGATGATTTTTAGCATCATCTTTTACGGACTTTTTTTCCCAGATCTATTAGTAAACTAAAAACACTGGAATATTTTCAAAATACAGAGAGTGGAACACACCAGCGATTTTTCTGTGACATTTTTACAATAACACATAATACATTCCCTCTTGCATTGTCAGCCTTGCTAAAATGTAATGGGGGATCTGAAAAGGATGCTTGAGAATAGACACCACGATGAAGTAAAATCTAGCTATAAAAATTACATATTGATTTTAAAAATACACCAAAACCTAATATTTTCTTGAGCATTCTCTGTATTCACCAAGTATCCCAACGCCTACTGTGGGCACCAAGCTATAGGCCGTGATTTTCATTTTCCATTAGAGATGAAAAAATTGCTAAAAGCAGCATTCAAAAATATGTCTATGGCATGATAAACAGAAATACAGGACAAAAAAAAAGGTAAAAATGCCTTAAATTCTTCAGAGTTGGACCCTTTTAAAATCATATTTTAACCTGGGAAATTGCTAAATTAAAAATACATACACCTCACTTATTGAGGAAAATCTCTTTTACAGCATTACTAGTCCAGGACTTCTTCAGATTTTTAAGTATTTTACAACTTCATCTTAAACCACATGGATTATACAGTATTCATCAGGCAGACACAATCTTACTTACAGACAGACACAGACACACACAACTCTGCAGAGGCCAATCCTGAAGCTTTTACTGAATCCCAAAGTCCCCCTGACGACAGTGAGTATTTTTCAAGAATGAGAATTGCAGGATCAGGCCCCGAAAGTGCTTATGAAGATGAGATGTTATTTCAACAGACTGAATGTTAGATTAAATATAAAGATTGAGGCAAGACAAGTCTGGGGTTTAAACCCTAGGGAGGACTGACATTTAAAGTGTTGCCACTGAATTATAGCTCTCCACATTGGGTGGGGTAACCTCCTACTGGGTGGAGTGTCTCCCCTAAAGGAAGGGAAAACTGGCACAAGCCAACTCAGTCTTTGAACGATTTTCTTACTTGCCAACTTATGAAGTCGTCCTGACGTCAACTTCGTCAAGAAAGTCTATTGCCCAACTCTGTCTTTTACTGTAGAAAGTTTGCTTGTGCTCAAAACCCCGGCAGATGTAGAAAAGAAATTAAGGAAAAGAGACAGAAAACCTGAACAAAATACAGAAATGAGGAAAAAATGTGCTGACTGGATTTTACAGTTATTTTAAAAAATTCTTTTGTTGGGTTTTCTTGTTTCTAATATCAAGTTAATACAAATAGATAGCGATCACTCGAAACTATTACTAAACATATTTTAAAATCACGTTTAGCTTTAAGACATGGGGTGGAGAACACACAGAAAGTGGACACTCTGAAAGATAAGATCTCTTATGTGTCCTGCAATGGCTAGTATGTTCCTAATCAGCATCACTAACAGGTGTAAAACACACTCATATTAGGAAAGTAATATTCCTTGAACAGGCATCAAAGGTAAGTTTAGCATATTATTTCTCTCTGAATCAAAATAATTTGTTTCTCTGAAAGAAACAGTGAGGTAGGTGCTGGACAAGACAGAAGGAATGCTGGGGGGAATCAAATAAAAACAAAACAAATAAAAGGATAAAGCATCTCAAAGTGCCCATGAGGGAAAAAAAAAGTAAAACTCAGAAAACAGTTTAAGTTACCGTAACCTGAAATGCACCAGCCATCACAAAGAGCAATTGGAGAAATCCAGCAGAGCTCAGCAGGAAAGATTTTTAATAACAGATTGAAAAACAAGAATAAAAATAACTGCATCAACAGGGCCTTTCTTCCTCAGGCCACAAGCCCGTTTTTACTTGATATTTTAAAAAAATGCAGTTTGGCCACTAAAACCAATCCAGAACATTATTAAAAGTTAAAAGCTACCAATTACTTCTGTCTGTTCTTTTAAAGCAAAGTTTGGCATTACGTCAGTTGGTTTAAAGAAAACAAGAAAGAGAGAGAGAAAGAAGGAGAGAAAGTTTCCTGCTTGTATAAATTAAACCACCAGGGAAGGTGTCTAGCCACTTGTAAAGCATTTATTACAGGTTTTTAAAGGGCTAGTAACATTTTAAAAATTAAATATTTTAAAATACATTTAAAGGAAAAGAGAAAAGATGATCTGAGCAGACTTATGAGAAATTAGACTTATGAGAAAGCAGACTTATGAGAAATTAGGCATGCATCAACTGAAGCTAAGAAAGTAAAAATTACTATTAGGACTAAACTTTGCAATTCAAAATAACTGTATTTTCAAGGCAGAAAATCTTTTTGTAGCTGCTATACTCACACACATCCCTTACGAGACGGAAAAGTTCCACCAAACTTTATGGGATGGAACCAAGTGGGTTCTGCAGAAACGTCCTAGAGAAGCGCCACCCGTGGCAGCCACGCGATTTAATGAAGCATTTTCTTTCGATAGCTCTACTAAATCCACATACAGAGATCCCCAGCAGGAATAAGATTCCTCAGTTAATGCAGCAGGACCATATTAAAAATCACTGACAGAAGCATTGGCAAGTTCTGTTAAATTTTAGATACATTTTTTCACTGCTGGTGTTATTATAAAATTTTAAAGAACCACTTTAAAGGTACTAGAAAATACGAATCTGATAGCACAGAACATGAATAAAACATAATGGCTATAAGTTTCTTACACACAGCTGCGCCAGTTCACCTAAATCATAGTCTTCTAAACCCCGTGATGCCAAATCAGAGGCTCCTCTGACTCTGGACGACACATCAAGTGGACTGGTGTTCAGTTTTGCAACGCTTTTGGTGTGTGACAAAATGTCCACGGGGGATTTAAATCGAGACTAGGGGAGCTATCCTCCCATTGCTCCGTGTTTCATTTGAGCTTTGGTCTGCATGACAAGAAGTCAGAGTAATATGCCAGCACTTTCCTCCCCTCCCTGTGCTCCTCTGCCCCAGCAGCGTTTCTTGTGTTCTGGGCACATATACAACTGGCGGAGGAGCCGCGTTCTGGAAGGCCCTTTATTGATTAGGTGCAAAATAACATCAAGGAGTGAATAATAAGCGTAATCTGAAAAATGTAGTTGCATGTCTTGCCCTTGTAAACATTTACTATTTAATGGTGTAATTGTACTTTAATCCTTCACATCATCTAATATAACTCCTTATGCTTTTCTTTTAATTAGCAAACACACAATCCAAAAAAAAGCAGAGCCCAGAAAGTTTGTAAATATCATAAAAACTGAAGCGCAAATAGTTTTAAAATAATCAAATATTCTCTTTTTGGAAGCAGGCTTATCTTTTAAAGTCAAAAAAGAACTTCATTGGCACAGAGCAGGAAAAAGAACTCCATAATTCATGATGAGACCGAGAAAAAAAGTTCTTCTCCAGAAGGACTGGAAAGGGCACCTTTATTTATCTTCTGGACAGACAAAAATAATAGAACCTAGACCAGATATACTGTAATTAATGTATCCAAAGGTCAACAGGCAATGGTATTTATACAATAAATGGGTGCAGACTACACTGGTTATAGCATTAATCACCAGTATTTGAAAATAGCATTGTTTTCTTACTAGGTAAGAACTTGAAAAAGTTTCAGAAAGAAAAAAGAAACACTTTTTTTTTTCCCTCATACCTGCCTGCTATTCTTTTCAACCAACTGGGTTTTAACTCGTGAGGTATAATATTTGGGACAAATATATCCAAGTTTACAGTTGCCCAGGACTGCCAAAAACAGACCCAGGCTACCTCACTAGTTGTGTTGAGGAAACTAAATTAAGTAAGGGCAAACACCAACTGGAAAGTTGTCAGTTTACTGAATGAATAGCTTCATTTTACACACCAGTTAGAATACCTTAATCAGAACATATTTCTGTTCAAGGCCAATACTTTTACAACCAGATGGCAGTTAGTTCTACCTGAAACTGTATTAAAAATGTAATTTATTTCCACTATACTTTCACCTAACAAAAAGGGTTGTCAGATTCCCAGCCTATCATGTTCAAAAATATTTAACCATAAACTTTCTCACAATGTTATATTTGGTGTTACCCACAAGCCTTTATTAAAGCGATACTGCCAGTGTGGCTTCAGTTAAGATCTGAGAATGTTTCTATTAAGATTATTACATTAAAATATTGTCAAGAGTTTGTAAGAAACATAAATATTCATACACATACAGCCCCCCCAGCCTTAGAAGGAAAGTTCCACATAAAAAGAAAAATTTAAATACGTACCAAAAGTTGCCTGGTTGTAATTACATTTTGGTTTTTTTCCTAAATGTCTCTGCTAATTTTTTAACTCTTTCACACTGTAATGTAAAATAGTTTTATTTCAAAGCAACTGCCTGATAAAGTGCTAAAAGAGGTAATTCGCATGAACAGAAAGTAATTAGTCATTGTTTGCACAATGCTTTGAAAATATAAAACCCAATGTGTCAACTAGCATTAAAATATAATATGATTGGAATACACAGATTTGACAAGAAACAATTGCATGTCACAGACACTCAAGTCCACAGAGAAGAATTAGTACTTTGCTGTTATAAATGCACTATCATAATATGTGGATAAGAGCATTCTTTACACTCAGCCAGAGCATGCATGATAATAGTGTGCATCGTGAAAGTTTACTACAAATGCTAGAGAAGACATTATACAAAATAATCCTGCTAGGGATTCATCAAATGTTACTGAATTTACTCTCACTGATAAAAATGTAAGTCAATCCATAAAGCTACCACATAAATTATACTAAAAATGCATTAAAAACATGAAAGGATAACCTAGCTGCATCGTGTTTGATGCCCAAAGAAGTCTCAGATCTGTGAAGTTGTCATTTACATTCTTTTCCTTTATTAACAGTGAAATTAGAAAAAAAAAAAAAGCCATACTCTCACAGGCACAGACTGCTCAGTGTTACTTGGAGTCTGTTTCAGAGGATCAGAGGCAATACATGTAAACTTAAAAGCTGATGCAACTTTGCCCTTTACTTACTTTGTTGTGACTATGTATATGCAAAGTTTCAAACAGAGAAAGTTATTATATGCAACCAAAAAAAAAAAAAAGCGATAATCAGACAGAATAGAGTGGATTACGAACTGACTCAAGTCTAATCTCCCTTGATTTTAAAAAGAAGACTTCTGTTGTCACAGTCTGAGGATAAACTTGTATACAGGCACTGATGCACTACTGAACTTCAGAATCACTGACTCTTTGTGGCAAACCTCAGGCAGGTATACATTATTCAAAAGGAAAAAAGAAAAATATTTTTTTTCACCTTTACAGAGAAAGGTTCCACTTTAGTTTGATCATATTATTAACAGACTTTCATTCAGTGGTTAAAATAGAAAGAAAAAAAATCTTTCAAAGTGTTGATATCATTTCCAGACAGTCTTGTCAGCATCACAATTTACAGGAAATAGCTGATGTTCTCAAACAAACCGTGTGTTTACTCATAGACCCAGATTACTTAAAAAAAAAAAAAAAGCAACCTTCACTCTTTTGGAGGTTTTTTTTTTTAATGTCACTCTGGTGGAGTATCTGAGAGAGCTGTCTAACCTAACACACAGATTGTGAACATGAAGCAAACACAGACTGCAGTTCAGAAGACTACTGTAACTTTTATTCTCATTTTGTCCACGTCAGGAACTGGCTCTTACCACTACTTTCCTTTGCTGCCCCTTGCATTTCTAACTCTGGCAGTCTTCTCTAAATGTTCAACTTTTACAAAAATCAACAGGAAAGTAACATGATGCCACCAAAATCCATAGGATTCGGTTGCGTAGTTAAAGACGATAGCCCAAATGACAAAAAAGTTTGATGGTTCCTTGAGAGACTTTACTGAACTCAAATATAACCTGAGACGCATTGTCTCTTTCCATCAACCTTCAAAATGTGCTGCGCACTGTAAAAGCAGTGAAGGCAGCACAAACTGCAGAAGAGCTTACATTTTCTTTACTAGATAATCTTTCCCCCTCGGAAGGGACTTGTCGCCTTGGTTCCCAAAAGGGTGCTGGAGTGACCCGGCTCCTGCTCTGCCAGGCAAGGTGCTCGCACTGGCAGAGAACAAGTGATGGAGGGGAGACGTCTCTCCAGCGTATCACTTAGCTTAGCTCAGTCAGTGCACTGGAGAAGTTTGCCATTTGCAGACAGAAAACACAACTGGTCGTGGAAAAAAAAAAAAAAGATAAAGGAGACTAGCGGGCCCCACTAGAACCCGCGTAGGAGTGCCGGGTGTCTGAGCGCCGTGATTTGCAGCAGAGAGGCAGATAAACAGAGCCCCCGAAATGTCAAGCCCCCTCGGGGAGCCGCTCGCGTCCCAGGGCAGCGCAGCGGCCGCAGCCCCCGGGCCAGACCCTTCGCG
>VWYP01026631.1:308136-421144 GCA_013400435.1 Pycnonotus jocosus
GGAGGGGGCGCGTCGCTGCGCGGCCGCGGGGACTTGCGCTGAGGTGGAGCAGGGATAGCCGCAGGCCACAGGCGCGCCCCCAGCGCGGCCCGCGGGAGGCGGCGGCTGTGCCCGCGGCTGTCACTGGGACCCGCGGCTGCCCTGCGGGATTGGAAAAGGTGGCGGTGGGGATAAGAGGCGCGACCCACGCCCGCCAATAGCTGCTCCCCTCGAGAGACCGCGGCCCTGCTCGGGCTCTCCTGCAGGTTTAGTGTCACCTCTCTGTCCCGTGCCCCCCGTTTGTGTGCGCGGGCTGAGGCGGGTGGGCAGACAGTTCCCAGGCTGAGCGAGGAACAGTCCCGTTACCGCCCGCGCTTTGATACCGGTCGCAGGTCAGCCACGAGCTGATCCGAGAAAACTCTCACAACTTTCCCTCCTCGTGCAGAACTTTTTCAATTCGAAATACTCCTATATCCCCCATGCTAGGAACTGCCAGAAGTCTGCATGTCACTGTAAAAACTCGCTCCAAGGAGAAGCAGTACATAAAAGATTCCTATGAAAGGGTTTTAAAATCCCAAATATAGTAGGCGTTAAAAACTATGTAAACATTTGTTGGGTATTTGGACACAATTTTTCTGCAGTTAGGTGACTTTATATGGCATGCTTTTCCTCCCGTGCAAGTTGTTTTAAGCTGATTTCACATTCAAACAGATGCATTCTGCTTGCTTGCAACTACTTACACATTCAAGGAAGAAGTTGGAAAATAGTTAAATGATTACATTTTGAGAGTGGAAGCTGCTTCCCCCCAAATATTTGAAATTACATAACTTTTTCCTTAAAATTTTGCTCTCAAATACATGGTAAAGTGTAAAGTAACAAATCTTCAGAGATACACGGTGACACAAATGAAACCCTATTGTAAAACTTACGGTGTTCTCAGTCCTCGCTCCAAACTTAAATATTCTTCATACATGTTTAATATTATCCACTGGCAGATTTGTAAAATAATTGCTTGTGTAAATCACCTAGGAACACATTTCCCCCTTAAGTTCTTTTGTAGGATTGTCTGATAAAGCACTTTATGAATAGAAAAGAAGTAATTCACATACAAGAGGTGAACTTGTCATGTTGAAAATGGAAGGTTGCATGGTTAGGCACACGCAGTAGGATCCCTGATGCAGGGAAAGGGGAACTCACTGATTATGTGTGGTACTCGTTCTATACCCATCCACAGAAAATCACTTTGGAGCAGCAGAGAGATATATGGAATGCTAAGGGAAGTAATACTAAAATTTAAAGTTTGTTACACAGGCTGCCTCGATACTTTAGTACCTCATGCCTGGTAGCACTCCACTCATATGCAAGCAACCTTTCCTGACTTCATAAATTTACTTTTTCACAAGCTGCAAATGCCATGGCTGAACCACAGTCAAAGAGACAAGCCACTTCCACAAACTTTAGTGAATACAGAACTCTGAAAAGTATTTTTGTCACATCAATTCAAATGCGTTTTCTTCAACAGTTTTGATTTTATTATTTTTACTGAGGATGTCAGCCCTAAGTAACTGATCGCTTGGCATATGTCTTGCATAGGAAGGGTTAAAATAGGCAGGTATTTTGTCTGATGACTTGGCTAAGCATCTTACAAGCAGGGCTTGAGTGGAAAATATTTAAACAAGAGTTATTTCCCTTCACTTCTCTGCTCTAGTGAGACTTATTAATGTCTTTTTATTTTAAACCAGGAAATTATGCCCCCCACACCTTAAATCCCAGCCAGTTCTGATGTGTGACTGTAGCTTTCCCAGATTTTATTCACATTATGACAGGCAAACTGTGAACATTGATAACAGCAAAAACACAGATTTCAACATGTGTAAAGCTTGATAACAAACACAACTTTTTTCACCTGTAGAGCAGTATTATAGAGGTGTGTTTTTAAAGGACATGAGTATCTCTGTGCATGCAGTTTTAAAGTGAAACTGTAGAGCCATTCATAAGCAAAGATGAGGACACAACACGTCTTCATAGTTTCAAGCGGACAACTTTAATGAAATACTCTATCTCTCAGAAAAAGTTTGTTACCGTATCTTTCTTAGAAATGCTTTCATGATACATTCTGCATTTCAAGTTAAAATAAAGCAGATCAAGAAGATGTCAACATGAATCTGTTTATATTCACCACAAAGAGAACTGTAGAGAACTTAACAAAGGCAAAAAATATTTTTATAGACGTTTTTCAGGCAAATTATTTATTTATGAAATAGTTTACAAAGAAAATTTTTACCTCATGGCTTAGATACATTGCATATGCTTATGATTGACACAATATGTTCAAGCTCAAAGGCCCACCACCTTTTTTTTTTTAATTCTAGCACGACTATTTCAAAAAGCCAACTAATTCATGAAGTCATACAATAATTGTTTGACAGTTGTTTCCAATATAGAAAATAAGTTATGTATATTGTTTTCATTCAAATATTTGTTGATTTGTTGTTAGAATGCTTTGACATTGACATGGCACAAATTGCATTAGGAGAAATATTGTAGATTTATTTTCATTTATTATCTTCTGCTGTCAAACTTTTCCAAAACCACTTAAAAGAAGTTTTATTTCACTTTGTTCAAAATTCATAGTCTGCATGAAAGTAGGTTGTTTTTGAAATAACAAGTTCAGCTTTCTCTAATAGATAAGAGCTGAGGAGATGAAGGAAAAGCAGCAAAGTGAGAAGAGGCAGAGAAAGTGCTGCTTTCACTGAGAGGCATGAACAAAGTAACTTCTAAATAATCCTACGGGGGTTTTTTACAGTCAGGCACATTCTCCATTGAGGGAGAATAGAGAGGCCAGTCACAGTTGCTTCTTGAAGGAAAACAGTATAACAGTCATTGTTTATCAAGATGACATAACATGCCATTTTTGCCTTTATTGTTTAATGCAGTTTCTCTTGTAGTTTACTCAGCATAGATACAAAGAGGGATTAACAGTAAAGCATAAGCATACTTGTTTTACAATTTCAGCCTTTTAATGCATAACTTACTGAAAGTACTAGGGCCTATAATCACAATGATTTTACCTGATGGAACATGCATTTCAGAAATATAATCCAACTGTTTACCCTAACACGTCATAAATTGCAATTCTCTACAAAAACCTCAGAGATTGACATTCGTTGCTCTTAAATGCCTGCTGCTTTAGCACACATCATCAAGAAAGTATTTCTGTATTATTCTCCCTCTGGTTGGTAGCATATTACTTGAATTCTAAAGACGGTTCTCTTATACTGTCTTCAAAAATGAACATTTTGAGAAGCACTTAGTTATGAGTCTGAGGCACTCCAGTGTGAGATTCTTGGGACCATAAACACAGCAACTTGCAGAATTTCTGCAGACCTGCTTCTTTTCTTTGCAGAACTTTTGGCACATGAAATAATCAGGAAACTTGTTCCCTGTCTTACACCCTGCACAGAGTCAAGTTTCTAAACTTCAAGTTGTGTGCCAAAGGCTAAAAAGTACCACTGATTTTCAAAGACATGGGACTGGGGACCCTAACGATGTGGTTGGAACACCTCTGAAAAGAGATTATGCATTGTGATAGACAGGGCAGTGCTGAGAACAGCCAATGAAACAGCATGCAACTGACGAGCTAATACCATGGCATCATCCCAGATTCAACAGATGTTTTCTAGGGGGATTGGATATCTGGTAATGGGAAATGGAACCTTTCTTTTCTATGTCACTGGTTTTAACACAGGCCAGTAGCAATGGAAAGTCAAGAATAAGTGATGCATGTTTGGTAGCTTTCTCCATTGCATGGTTGAAAAATGTCCTCCTGACTGCAGTGCACTATGGCTGGCTGGGACTTCCCTGCACCTCGGTGGCACTGCTGTCAAAAGGGCCTTGCACAGAAGTGCCTGGAAACCCTTTTCCCTGGGAGCAGTGTCCCAGGGAGAAAGGAGGAACACTGAAGGGGCACAGATTGCTCCTGCTAATGGTGTGTCTGCAGATAGTTAAATAATTCTGACAGCCACAAAAGATAATTTATCACTTTACACTATCATAAAATCTACTAGAAAATTAAAAATGCTATAGCACCAGACTCCCTAAAATCATTTACATGCAGGAATCCACATAATTGTGTAGATTTTGATCTTAAAAATGCTGTGTAAAAGGTATTAATCCAAAGCTCTGAAAAGCTGCACATGCACACACACATACATATGAAGTAATACATAATCAGTGTCTCCCAACAAATATCAATAAAAGAAGTGGCAGCATTTCTTCCCCACATTTCAACTGTAAGATCAGCAAATCAAAACAACCTGAGCCCCCTGTCTTGTCATTACCCCCTGCCAGACAGAGCCATTATCTTTCCCTCCCTCAAATCCATATTCATCCTCCCTCCAGTATTTCCAGCATTTCTGGAAAGGTTAATCTGGATTGGTTAAAAGTGTGCTGAAGTCAATGGGAAAAAAAAAAAAAAGAAAAAAAAAAAGCTCTAAGTGAGTTTAGTAGCTTTTACATTAGGTCCTATATACAAGTATTTTTCAATCTTATTCCTAAGGTTTGTTGCTATATAATAGCAGTGTTCTGAACGTAGTAATGTTAAAACTCTCTACACTGTCTTGTAATATAAAGCAACAATTCTCTACAATTGAAGTGTTTGGCTCAAAAGGAATTTTCTTTCACTCGATTTCTTGTAAATACTTTTTTCTTTTCCATTTGTGACTTCTAACTCTGTTCAAATCTTTATTTTAATGTGACAGACTACAAACAACATGCTTTTATTGCAAAAAAAGATTTATTCACATTGATACTGATGCAAGGTCTCAAATTTCGTTTAGGGAAAAAATATCTTGCAAATATGAATATTTCACTTTGTAGAAAAGAACACTTTCCATTCCTTTATGAACCTCAAATGCATAGCCACAATATATGGCCCAGGAGGTGCAGTAATAGCACTTGGGAATCTCAGACACACAGTGCATTGGTAAAATTACCAAGATGCTGTCACTATTTTCCAATTACAAATGGAGGGAAAGTCACTTAAGGTAAACATGGCAATGTAGCAGTGGTGTTTAGTGGTCTCTCTCGGTTTCCTATGTAACGTCTAAGCACACACAAGAACATGTAAATAGCTACATTCAACCAGACTAATTTATCTAACTTTCAGAGTGCTCAGTCCTTTGTGTAAGGAAGGGCTTGACCTTAATCTGGCCTTACCCTCTGTATCATGAGCCAGTCCATCTTGCAAAGGTCTGATGAGCCACAGCATTCTGGGGGACTTTTATAGCAAAAAAGAAGAAAGATCAGCATGTCACAGAATCACAGAATGTCCAAGGCTGGTAGGGACCTCTGGAGTTCATCAGGTCTGATCCCCCTGATCACGAAGGGCCAGCTACAGCCAGTTGCCCAGGATCCAATTCCTCCTTTTGGAGACTTCATGATTCTCCCATAGTCTGTGTGACTGCTATAACTTGTTCCTGGTCTGAGACAACTCAAAGGGGCTTTCTAATCCAAGTGAGAAGCGCACCCTGACCCACTTTCTGTCTGACCTCTGCATAAGAATGAATATACATCCACAACTCTTTTAATGGTTAGTCTTTGGAAACAGGTAACCTAACAAGAATGCCACCTTGATTAACACTAAGGCTTGTTGACACCAAGATTAATACATACCACATCCTCTAGTTGTGAAATTGTAGTGCCAGTGCCTTTGTTGAAAAACATGAAACAACAGTAGGCATCCTTTAAACTTATTCAGGGGTTTGCTTTGCTTCATTTTCCTCAGTTGTTATCAGTCTTGAAAGAAGTTTCCTGTGAAAAAAGTCATTCCTTTAGGGAAGAGCACAACCAACACAAGCACCAGCAGCCTTAGCTCACTTGATTCAGCTCTCACATAGAAACCTCATTTCTTTTCGTACCTCTCACTCTTCAGGAGCTGGATCATGTGCCTGTATACAAGGTTTTACTAAGCACAGCATGAATCAGGCAAAAATAATGCTGATGGATCAGTATTCATTTACACTTGGGATCTTGATGTGGTGAAGTGCAGATCATGACCCAGAAAACATGTATGTCCTTGTCTACTTCAATGCCTGGACAAACTGATCCCACAGAGGGCAAAAAAAGTAGTCTTTACAACTTCTATATTTTTTTTCCTTCCTGACTCCACTGCTTTTCCTTCCTTTCATTGGTCATATAAAACAGTTATCTTATGACATACTAAAATATTTATGTGCTAAGACTTCTTATTGGCCAGAGATACCCTTAATAAGCTGGTGAAAAATCTGAATAATTTGTGCAATTTTCCTGCATGCATTTTTTTTTCCAGTCAAGGTATGCATCAATGGAACAAAACCAACCAACCAAACAAACAAAAAACCTAAGCCAAAGCAAAAAAAATCTCAAACCAAGTAACTCATCTCTGACCAATCCCTTCCCATTTAGTGCTTTAACATTGCAAAACACGCTGATATTACTGACATTAACATACTCATTGAAATAAGGATCATTAGCTATTTTTAAATAAAGGAAATAAAGCTATGCACTACCTTATGACTAATATATGAAAGTCACTCATAGAGTAACTTGTAAATAGAACATTTGTGATTAATAGCTTTATATTTGTGGAAAAAGGCATCCTTTTGAGAGACTGATACACTCGATGTGGGCAGAAATGAATCTGCATTATTTAAGAATTAGAGCAGTAAAAACAAATAGAATTTGAAAGTTGCATCTAAGAAAGGGTTATGTGACCTTCATGAGCCCTTAGTCACAGAAACCAAAATGGCACATAGGAAGCATCCCCGGAGGTAATCGTACTGGTCTGGTGCCCTATTTTTCCTTGCCAGGAGTTAGAGACAGCCCAACTAGCAATCCAGAGACACAGCGAGTAAGCTGCACACTGTGATGTGAATTCAGATGAGTACATTTATTGCACTGAAAAATTAACTCTTTTTTGAGGATTGCAGGTTATGTAACACACAGAGTGAATCCAGACCAGCAGTGGGGTGAGCATTCTCAAGAATAGACAGAGAGGAGAGTGTGACACTTTGAAAAGTCTAGAAAGAACACTGGTTTGGGAATTTTGCACATTGCTCTTTGATTTGACTTTCACATGCTTTGCTGAGAGTGAATCAAAAGAAGGGACCCAAATAGGAAAATAGAAGTACTGGCTCAAAACAAGCTACGAAGCATAGCTTTTATGGAGATGTGTGTACCTAGGCTGCTAATTATGACAAGCAGCCCAATGAGGCTGTCAGGCAGAGAAAAGTAAACAAAAGGAATAATCGAGAAAGGAGCACCTCTCCCATAGCAAACTTCACGTATCATTGAGATTCTTGAAGAGAATAAGAACCCGTATAAGGACAAAGTCCTTTTTTCCTTCCCTTCATAGTGCCATTCTTGTAGATATGCAAGTGTTAGAAGAAAAAAAGGCTACTTGGGAAGGGCTCATGCATAGCAAATTTGTTTTCCCCCTTCCCCATCAACTGTAATTACAACCATTCAGACAAAGCTGGTTTTCCCAGTGGGACTGGCTGAAAACGCACTTCATTTACATGGCCTAATTGGGCTTTTTTGGCCAAGGTTGTTCTATACACTGACACTAGGACTAGGTACTTAACATTGAAAAGTTCATTCTTGTGGTTTGAAGTTATGGATTTCATTACTTTGAAGTTAGAAAATCCAGAATGAAGGTGTCTCCTTTAACACTGGTGCTTCAGTGTTGTGTACATGCATAAGAATAATATCGGTAATTATATTGGCCTCAAACAGTGAAGAGTCTGCAAATTAAACAGACAGTCATTTTATTTCCTTCTTTCTTTATGAAAAAAATAATTAAGATGTATATGCTATTGCATGAAATATTGGTTATATGGTCTTGTTGCCCTCAGAAATCAGTACAGTGATCAGCTGATTTGTGAAGATCTACTATAGAAACAGTTTAGGAAAAATCAGCTTTTTCTATATTCCACTATTTACATTAAGTAAGATTTGGTTATATTTATTATTTGTTATTTTGTTTGTAACTATCTTGTCTCACCCAGCAAGACACACAGTTCATGAATATGTATCTTATAACCTTTTCTACGCCAAGTGCACAAGGTTTAGTTTCAGGGCCTTCCATATTGTACATGTCCTCTACAGTCAAGAAAGGCTTTGCATAGTCATCAGTGCAAACTCAAGCCATGTCTAGAAAGAAAATTAACATAAATATTTCACCAGGCCTTGGTGTAGACAAGATTCCAGCAGCTGAACCTGTTTTTCTGCATATTTAATTGCCACAGTAATTAGAACATAAGAGTTCAAATCCACAAATACATTTGGGTGCCTAATTCTCATTAATTTCAATTGAGAGGTAGCACTTACATCTCTTTATGGATATAGAAGACACAGAAACCTCAAGAATCTTATCTGTTCAAAAATGCCCAGACAAATATTGCTATCAGCTTCTTCAGAGCAGCAGGAGTTTTATTTTAATTTCTGATGAAGGTACATCTTAAGCACAGAAAATTGCATGATAACAATGGAGGCTGTACTTGTCTCTCACATCCTTTCTACCCATCCAGCCATTTTGAACCACAGGAAGTTCCCAGACCATGGGATGATGCTTTAAGAAACTCAAAAAACCAGGGTTTGCTCTGGTGACCACTGGAAAATGAACCTGCCAGTTTATGCTCTTTTATGATCTGATAAAGCCTCATGAAGCTAGTGGGATGAGCATGGCTCTATGCCCCTACTTAATCCCCAAACATAAAGAGAAACTGTGATCACACCCTAAGAATGAAGTTTCTGGACCTGAATGTAAATGTCCAAGTCTGGGATGGTGCACAAAGGCTGGACCCTCTGTGCTGCACTGTCCTGCTCCTCCCAAGTCACAGATCCTATCCCTTTGCTCATGCTGTGCCAAAATTCCTGCAAATGCCTTGTAAGCCATAGAAGAGAACTGACCCAGTAGAAAACTACCTTGTCTCTTTAATTAATTGCCAGTTGACAAATACAGTATCTGGGACCAGGAAAAGGATGGGATTTCCTTCTTTTTAGGGACTTTTTAAGGAAACAACAGCTAACCTTTGGAGGCATGTCTCCAGAACCACCTGTGTGGGCAATAGAGAGGGTGATGACTACCATCAACTGCCATTGGAAGCAGTTTCTCTCTTTTCATCCCTAACTACTGAAGAAGCCCAGCCTCTTAGTTTAAGCAACTAGGTTTGTTATTTGTGTGATATGAATATATACCCAGAGTTCCATGATTAATCATCCCACCTTTTTTCTTTAAACTTCGGCCTGAGCTTTGCCTATATATGTCATGTAACCATAATAATACTTGCTAAATAAATGTTAGAAATAGGGAAAGTGCACGTCCAAAAAATAGAGCTTAAAGCCAGAAGAAACCATTACAAGCTTTGCTTTGTCTTTCTGCATAATTCTGGCCACAGAACACTCAGTACTGGCTGTGCCAGGCTATAACTGCTGTGTGAAGATAGTATATCTTTCTAAAGATGTCTGTCTTGATTTAAACATGTCCAATGTTGAAGGATTCACTGCCCTCCTAGGTAAGTTGTTCTAGTGTTTAAATACCATCACTCTTGAAAATGTCCCTGACCTGATTTAGTATAACTTCAGCTTCCAGTTCTACTTCATTTTAGTTTAGTTTAGTTTAGTTTATTGACCTATATTATTCAAATGAGACCCTCTCCTTCATGTATGGACTTACAGACTATAGTTTCCTTCTCTCCCTTAAAGCAAGCAAATGAAGTTTCCTTCATGCCTTATCCTGGATAACTTCAGTATATTTTTCTATGTCTTTCATCATTCGTTTAAATGTTTTTTGAAGCACAGATACGACACTTGGTCAAAGGTGTTATTCTGTTCACTTTCAAATTTAAGTGTTTTTCTTACTTCATGTCCACTCTTAGTGCAAATACTTACTTGATTAGTATTTGAGATTTGCATATAACTAGCATAAACATAAAATATCTGTCCAAGCAAGACCCCAGAGATTGACCTTTTGTTTTTTTTAATTTAGGCTTATTTGTCAATACATGATGTTTCAAAATAATTTTTCACTCTTTGTAGAAAACTGTTTTCTGCTTTAGGACTTTTTTTCTTCTTTCTTTCTTTCTTTGAAAAATTCTTTCAAATTTACTGAAATAAGCACAGTATATTTCATTCTCAGAGTTTTCAGGGCAAGAGCCACGCTAGTATAATTTACTAGAGGCCCTAAAAATAAAGTATTTCCTTTCTAATAGTAAGAAAGAATCAGTCATTAGTTGTAGTTTCTGTCGCAAGCATGGGCAGCAATATCGCTAAATAGTATAGAATCACTTTTTTAAATACTGACTATTATTACTTGGGCTTTAATGAGAAAATTCTACCTGCTGAGACACCAAGTTATAACCTTCAAATGAAACCAAGCTAACAACTATTCCCGTGACAAGACAAATCTGCAGGCACTAAGTAAGTTAGTGGCTATCGTGCTTCACACTTAATCTTGAATATGATAGATAGGGAGTGGAACTAAGAGGAATATTGAACAGCAGAAGAATCGTTCCTCTAACATGATAACTAACTTGTGACAGTGCCTTGAACATCTTTCTTTGTATTCAAACCAAAGCAAGTTGAAGCAATTTTAGTCCTTTGAGAGTGCCATATATAAGATTTGCACAGCTTTTTTCACCATGAGAACTTCTAAGCCCAGACACCTGCATCAGGCAGGTTCCCAGGGGGAACCCATGTGAAGAAGAAAGAAGTCAGCCAGAGCATCACCATGCTGCAGCGAGAGCCGGTCTGCAGCAGCTTGGGGCACCCACAGGGATGGTCCCTGTCTGGTGGAAACAGCACCTACTCCTGTCACACAGGGATATGAGGTACTTCACAGACCGAGCACCTCTTCGTGCACCGGCATCAGCAGATTGCCACCTTGTCTTGTGCTGGGGGTCAGTGTTTGTGGATCACCACTCTGTAGAGGTCCAACACAGCTGACCAAGCTGCCAGGAGGACAGTGACCCAGCCATTCCCACTGCTTGTAGACCAGCTCCTTTCAACATCTGATTTCCAACAGAATTGTGCCACAGCATGAAACTTCAGCTGTGGGTGGCACAAAACCCACAAGTACGTCTCTGTGCCAGGTTTCATCCCTAGCCTGTGCTATCCCTACAGCAGCTGTAAGCCAGTCAGTCTCAGACCTGTGCTCAAAAACAGGGGCTTGGGTGGTGCTGACTGAATGTATGTTTTTAGTTCTTTGTGGTTTTCTAGGGAATATAGAAGTTAGTTTTGTTCCAATTTGAAAGCAGATCAAAGATATTCAGCATCTCCATTTCTCTTGAGGATAAGGTTCCTGGAATGGTTGAGCATTAAAGAGCTGCAAGTGCCTGCCCGAAAAATGTTTGTGTACACAGATGTGAATGGAAAGCAAATCACAGAGGACAAAATGGATAACAACAGATACAGACACCTGGTCACTGAAGAACATGACATGCTCGCACAGTGGCACAGTGGCACCTTCAGTGGCACATTACTTTCCATCCTTTTCTGCTTTTATTTGTTTGTCTGGGCAAATGTCTTAAGAAACTTTTTAAAAACTGAATTGTCCAAATGTCAAATATAAATTGTAACTTATTTTAAACAATGTGTGTGTTTTAACCAGCTCTTTGACATTAAAAAGCTTATTTTGTCTCACAACCTGCTTAAAGCAAAACAAAAGGCTAAGCTACAGCTCCTTACAAACAATGAAGGCAATAAATACAGTAAATTACTGTTTTATGTGAGACAATATACTAATGTTAACTGAAGCAATAGAATTAGAAAACAAACTCCCTCTGGGAACAATTCTCACACCCCTGTTTTAGAAGGAAGCAGAGTTTGCTCATAAATAATTTAATGCATTTACTCCTGCTAGACTGGACTGACAGGTCTTCCATATACTGAAGCTTTGCTTCTCTGATAATTGCAAACTTTTTGAATTGAGAAAGTTGTCAACTACAAAGGTCTGTACGGTCACTGCAGGACTATCTAGGAACATAAAAATGTGCTCTCTAACACAGTTTTACTGAATTTAGCCATCATGCCTGTCACCATTTAATAATAATAATATTCCTTCAGACTTACTTCTGTCTATGAGCATGTAAATAATCTCTTCTTCAGAGTCATATAACAATCTCTTAGCAACTTTAACAGTTGCCTACATGAACAAGCAATAGAAAGAAAAATACATTATTATTTGGGCTTATTTAATGCAGTTCAGTCACTAGACTAAAAAAGAAAACAAGGCAGCTGAGTCTGTAAGGACAGCATGATCTGTGCTTGCAGACTCAGCTGTACAGCAGTACAAAAGAACCAGAACCAAAAAAAAGAACTGAAGTGTGTCCCCTGCTACCTGCCTCAGAAAGCAACCTCACAAAATACTGGACTTTGTTATTAGATTGGTTAACATTTCCTGTTCACATCTAATTTTACTGCCATGTTTTTACTGACTTTACTCCCAGTGCTGCTACATCTTCTCTCAATTCACAGAAACAGATTCAGAGTTTGTCAAACTTATTTTCAGCACTAAGAGTACAGAGCTGTTGTAATCAGTGGCTTCTTCTAACTCATCCTTTTGACTTAATCTTTTTCCATTAATCACTCAAATGCGTCTTCATATGCATGCTATGTACCATCTATCCCCAGCCTCAACTTTTATGTGGCTTTTCTTTTCACAGATGACTCTCACACAGCTGCCGGCAGATTTCTTAAGACTCGAGTGGAAGAGAACTCAGAAACTGGTTGATTGACACAGGGATGAACAGTAAGAATTGTGGCACTGATTTTTCCCAAGAATTATTATTCACAGTTGCTTATTCCCTGAATGGTCAGGGCCAGTCTTGGAGACCATAGGCACAGATCTGTCAGCGTTTCAGAGCCTGCTCTAATCTAATTTGTGGTTCTGCAGGATTGCTGTTTAGACTGGTCACTAGGTAGCTGCAAGCCTTGCTCCAGTCTCAGAGGTGAGACCATTAGGAGTGTTGTGAAAGAGCTGAGTAACCCGAGCATGTGGGGAGGCCACCATGCCCAACACAGCTCCAGCACCGATCCTTCCTGTGGAGCTCCCCAAACCACTCCCACCGGTGCAGGAGTTACCACTCTTCTTTCGCTACGCACTGCAACCCGAGGAGCTGGAGGAAGATCTGATGCTGCTATTGCTGGTCTAGCCCTCCCACAAATTCCAGCAGGGAAAGACGGTGAAAATTATCTGGGAATGAGCTGAATCAGCTTCTTTTGTGTCAGTGCCATGGCCGCACCCGCTGTGTGGCCAGTTCCACCCAGCACTCATCAGCTTCTGAGTCGGAATTGGTGAAGGGTTGTGTGTTTGTGGACTTCCCCCACGCTGGGAGAACGATAACCTGGGTCTCGGAGTAAAAGGACTAAATTTATGTCTCTGCCTTGGCTTTTTCATGAGCAAAAATTATATCTCACCATCTCCATGTGATCCTGGAAGGAGTTTGTAAAGGCCTTCACTAGAAATATGGTTGTGATGTGTGGATTTTTTGTTCAGGATTTACAGGAAACTGGCCAGTGGTGTTGGTGCAGGAGGGCCTGGACTTGCAAAATCCTTGGTCAGTAGTCATGTGCTACATTCTTCTGAAGTCAGGGAGAAAAGCACATACTTCAGCACCATCATCTCAGGATCTGCCTCTGCAAAGGAAAGCAGCAGCCCAGCAGCTGGTGGCCCCCACCTTTTACATGTATAAGAGAGGGACATTTGAACATGCTCCTGAACTGTGTTTCAACCACAGTCCAAAAGCATCTGGAGCACACACACGCTTGGATACAATTGGAGTATCTTAAAACATATTTAAGTATGAAGTGCAAAAGGTTGATAAATTGCTTCTAGACTCTCATCTCAAGCATGTGACGCCAGCTCAGCAGCTGTCACCGTTTTCAAGTTGCAGTGTCTTTATATCTGGTGCCCCACCCCAACAAGGTTTGCACACAGCCTTTTAGAGGGAAGGAACAGATACCTGCACTCAGGAGTGCTCAGGGTTGTAAGGGCTAAGCAGCATCGAACGTCAAAGAAAATAGCAACAGCATGTTGAATAACTGGTTTGATGTGTATGTTTCACACAGATTATTTTCAGTGGGTCATCACCCTCCTGTTGTAGACTTGTTTCCTAGAAGTGCCCTGAAATGGGCACATTTGTGGTGTCCTGCTGATAGGAACATTTGTCAAATACAGAACATTGGTGCTACTAGTGTTTTCTTGTGTCTGATTTAACTGAATAGTCAGACTTGAACTTAATAGAGAAGTGGTTAGACTTACTCTCATTTATATTTGTTTGGTTTTCATAGGATCTATAAGATACAAAGAGTTGCTACAGAAACAAGAATGAGACACTGAGAGACTTTTCATCTCACAAAAAGAAATAGCTTATCAGGGTTTCAGAGGGGGCACTCTGATGTGCCTGTCTGATGTGCATGGCCGTATGTGAAAGAGACTTCTGAAAGTGTTTGTGCTGCTATTTACTGCGTATCAAATTACGTATATGTGTTTATTAAGGGAATAACGTGTGAGTTTGCCTATAACCATCATAGCTAATATTGTTATGCCTCAAAAGAAAGAGTAAATGGAAATCTTTCTCAATACATTTTCCACATGTTTATGTGAATGTACTTCCTGTATAATTATGGGCATTTTCATCACAGGAGTACATATGGGCTAAAATTTACAGATAAGCTTAGTCTCATCAGTTTCTCTGAACTACTGGAAGTTCAGCCAGTATTGTTTCATATAAAGGAAAGAAAAACATTTTAAATGCAAAAAAATAAGTATGCAACTTCAAGAGGTAGCAACCAGGGCTTAAAACTCAGAAACTCTAGAGGTGTGCACTCAAAATCAAACAACAATGACTTATTTCAAACATTTAGCTCCACCAAGCCTCCTAAGGTCTTGGACAGTCCATCTAATAAATTCCTGAGTCATGCCTAAATGTTAGGATGTTTTAATTATTACATTTCAGAGTTGCCACAAGAATACAAATATTCTCTATTACCAGTCAGAGGCACAAAAGCAAAAATCACATATAAATGATCAACTTGGAAATATTCAGATATGTGCATCCAGGGTAAAATATTCCTGGAATTTAATAACAGCATTGAATAAGTGATTATCTAATATACAACAGCAATACAGGCTTAAGTATTTTTTCTGATTTAATTCTTGCTTCATCTCCAACAGCTGTGGTTTAGTAAGGCATCCAACCCTGATAAAAGTAATTCTTGTGATAGAAGCTATACCACAACACTTGGCACTTTGCTCTAATGTTAAAAACATGTTCCATATTTCTCATGGAATTTGTTTAGCCTCTCCTTCCAGCCAATAGGTCGTGTTATGTCTGCTAGACTGAGAAACCCTTTATTATCAAATTTTGTTCTCTCATATATATATATATATATATGTATATATCAAACCAAATTCTTTGTGTCCTCCCATATATCTTAATACTCTAGGAACTCTGAACTTTCTCTCTGCTAAATCATGAGCAGCAGAACTGGGCATAGTAATTCCAGTGGAGTGGTAATTTAACTTTGGCAAACAAAGATTTCCAAAATGGCTTTTTGTCTGCAACATCACTATTACAACTTATATTAGGCTGACTATCCAACTCAACCATCTAAGACTATTTCAGACCATGACCTCAATTCTTTATGGATTACTTTCCTTGTTCTTGTGTTCACAACATTGCATTTTCCCGTCCTGAAACATTTTGGTTCACCACAACTGGCTTACTAGGTCATTCTGTACCAACAGCCTGTATTCTGTGTTATTTATCTTTCTTTCAGTCTCTGCACCATTTAAAATGTGTAACTTTTATATCTCGCTCAAGAAATTGCTAAAACATTATAAGCAGTAGGCCAAGCTAACTGATGGTTGCAAAGACTCAAGAGTTCTCTGGTTTGTTAGTACAGTATTAGCTTTATTTTAGACTGCTCTTTTTTTCCCAGTGTTTCTTAGCCAACTCTTTCAAAGTTGTTGTTATATACATGTTATTTGGACTTGCTGATTTTAAAATTACTAATTATTGTAGCTCTGTTTATCATCACTCTTCCTCACTCTTAAAGTGGAAAGTTTCAATTAATATATAGTACTATCACATTTTTCCCCTCAAACATAAACCTTACACAGTTAGTTAGCAATTTTGCTCTTTCTCCATTGGTCAAATTTTTAGTAAACAATCAACACTGTCATTTTGATTCTGCCTAACATACTCTTCTTGTTACCTTTTAACTGCCCTGACCCATTTTCTTCTAAGTTCTTTTGCTCTCCACCTCAGATTTGTATACTTCCTAACTTCTTGTCACTTCTGTTGTCTTTTTATTTCTTTGTGTAGGCAGACAGACAGTTTTAGACAGATATACACTGAAAAAAAAAATGGAAGAGTATTTGTTATAATCTTTACAGAAGATTGAATTTCCCTTTAAGCCAAACTGTTTTTTTTTAATCCTCCAGACTTCCTTTTTGACTTGGAGAGTGGTGGAACTACTAGTAGAGTCGACCAGTAGAACAGCTTCTGGAATAGTAGATCAACTTCTACTGCTTTGTCTGAATTATTATTTGTGTTCTTCTGTTTACTTCCACCCCCATCCCATCTTCACACAGAGAGGATTGTTTTCTATGTGGAAGCACGCATAGCAGCACGGAGAAGCCAGCAGGGAAGCGCTAATGAAACAGAGGTATGAGGCAGAACATGTAATTAGATTTGAATTTGTAGTGTAGTATAGCAGCAAAAGAGTGTGGCTGACGGAAGTATCAACTATGCAAGAAGACATACAGTGTAACATTATTTCCCTATAGCTCTGATCTGACCATGGACAAATTATTATATTCAGTCTTAGGCACCTCCTTAGTAATTTAGAAGGAATTCAGAGAAGAATGACAGAGTGATTGCATGCTGATCAAATAAGACTGAGGCTATGGACACGTGAAAAGAGCTCAAGGCTTGAGCCTGAAGCAAGTTGTATCATTGCATTTCCATACAAAGAAGCTAAGCATGATTATATGTACACAACAAAATCTAAATACATAACTCTGGATTATATATCTACAGAGAGTTACATTTAAAAATTTATGTTAAAAGAATGTTCAGATTGCAAAATCAAGCATTCAAGTGGTAGGAAATGCCAGTGCAATTGTAGCTTGGTGCCTTTGTGAATATTCATGATGATACAGCCTGTAGTTGTATGATCTGTCAACAATGTATTTTTTCATACTCACAACCTGGCTCATACTTACCTCTGCTTGTTTGATCTCTGTTTTGGTCTTTTGCTTGCCACAGCTCCTGCCTCCCCTATCTCTTATCCTCTCCTCCATCCAGGCTGACACTTCTGTTTGTCCATCATCCTTACTCCATGCTCTTTAAGCTTCTCTTGGGGCTCATATCACTTCCTTCTTCTACTCTTCTCTTAGCACTTCCCACCTTCCCCATCTCTCACCATTAGTGAGGCCATGCCTCTTTACCTCCTACAAATGTCAAAGCAAAAGGAATGCTGAGAACACGCAAGAGCCCAATTTCCTGCTCCCATGCATGATAATCAGGCCCACAAAAGGATGAGCAGCTGGGACAAAAAGTATAGAAGCTTTTTCTACCTTTTCAGCTCTCTTGAAGTAAGCTCAGCCACTCAAGAAGAGGCAAGGTTTTGTAAGAGCTCTGTTGTTGTTGAGCATGCTGAGTTAAGGTAGAAAATTTGAAGAACATAATATAAGAAGGGTCTTTTAAACCTGTGTAAGTAGAGGATTTTTTTCCCCCTTGAAATCGCATAATTTGACAGGGTTGTCTGGGGGTGACAAAAAGTATAGGCCTAGTTCTAGGGGTCGTCTTACCCAGAAACTGAAAGTCAAGTGTGTGCTGCAAGGCATGTGTCTGTTATAGCTTCTCAAGAGAAAAGAATGGGGTTTTTTCTCTCCTTTCCCCCTTAATCCCAGTTTTGGGGAAGGCTGACTTATGCTGTTCTATGCTTTCCAAAATATAAACTCAAGACATTCATGTAGAGACTAAAAATTCTGTCCAAATGGTGAAAGGTCGACCTATCAGCATAGAGCAAGACTAACAGGAAGGAATGGATGGCAGCCGTGACTGTAGATGGGTCTAACAGCCCTACTACACCATGGGGAGAAAAACTGGCGACACAGTGGCTTGAGGGAAAACATAACACCCTACAAATATCTGGCAAATACAATGGAAAGGATGGACAGAAATTATTTAGGATTCCCTGAGTGGAAGTTAAAGCATGAAACAGTGGTATGAAATAAGTTTATATAGGAACAAATGCAAACCCTTTAAATCTTTTTCTGAGCAAAAATATGAAGTGTAGCATCAGGAATATGAAGTGTAGCACAGAGGAGGAGCTGGATTGGATGATTTAGTAGAACTTTTCCATCTTTTTTCCTTAACTAATGGCAGAAAACTTACCAATAACCAATAAGAAAAAAACAATCCTGCACACTGTTCATCTAGTCCTTCTCTGTCTCTTTATGTGGAGACTCTGCTCTCTTTATCCAAAGAATGTATCAAGAAGATGAAGAAACATCTTTAGTCGGTGAAAGAATTGCAGACCTGAATGGTTTAGCTGCGGGCAAAAGGCAGCTGAAGTTCTTATTTTACCTAAAGAAGGAACATTTAATGGAAATTCACATACAAGAAGATTTTAAAAAGTCAAGACAATTCCTCTACTGCTATGTAATTTATATATTCACTTGAGAGGGGGAAAAAAAGAGTCAAAGTGTATTTTAATGGGTACATTAGAAATGGACAAGATTATAGTTTACAGCTTTTGTATTGCTTCTGCACTTTGTAGAGAAATGTATCATAAATTTTCAATGATGATGTAAGGATTTAACTTCCAATCTAGTCTTCTAGGTGAAAGAGCATTTAGTTCTCCACACCTACATTCTTTCAGATGAGTAGGGACAGCATCAAAAGTATCTCCTAAAAAGTAATAACTTGCAATCTGCTCAAATTTTCCATCTCACTCTCTCCTCCCTTCCCAGTTTTCTAAGAGACCCAGATTTTGTGATATTAAATAGCCATAGAGTGAAACAGCTTACACATTCTTAAAGGGAATTATTTCCTGATAGCAGGTTCTTCGATACCAGCTGCTTCAGGTGGAGACAAATTCCTTTTGGGGATTACATGCATTTGTAAATATTACCTGATGTAACTCTTACAAAAGACTATACTCAATTATCTGATAAGGTGCATGATAAAACTTCTTACGACCTAGAGCCACAAGACTAAAGCCTCAGTCAGAATCAGGGTGGATGTGGGACTCAAGGAGTAGTTTATGGGTGAGAGATGGCAACTGTTTCCTAAGTGGCCCAGATCTGCAGTAACTGAGTCCAGCATGGTGTCCAGAGGTGATTTCCTGGCATCAATCACGGCTCACTTCCTCCCACTGAGGGGACCAAGGCTGCTTAGGAGGTCCTGGGTAGTAAAGCCATAGTGAAGAAAGCCAGAAAATCCCAGCATGGACTTCACTTGAAAGTGTGAACACTGTAGTGGGAGGTGCTGATCTCCCCTCTCCGGTGACCAGTGATGGGACATGAGGAAATGGAGTGAGGCTGAGTCAGGGAAAGTTCAGACTAGACATTAGGAAAAGGTCACCAAGAGGCTGATTGGTCCCTGGAACAGGCTCTCCAGGAGGGTGGACATGGCACCAAGCCTGAGAGAGTTCAAGGGGCATCTAGACAGTGCTCTTAGTCATATAGTTTAGTTTTAGGTAGTCCTGTGAGGAGCAGGGTGTTGAACTTGACCCTTATCGGTCCATTTCAATACAACATATTCTATGATTCTGTGTGTATACATTGGGTATTATAGGTTGGGCAGCCAAGACAATAACAGTAATCTACTGTTACAGTTGAATAGGAGCTATATTTACAAATCTTTTTGTCTGAAACATTTGACACTACCACAGACATAAAAACAGTAATTTTGAAATAATAAATAATCTTCTTCTGACTTAGAGGTGGGCAAAATAGCTCTAGGGCTTCGCAGACCTTTTGTCTCACTTTCAGCCTCAGTGGTGGACATAGTTGTGGGAGCTAGTGGTATTTCTCAGTTTTATGTTGTGCAATTGTTGCAGGCAGAGAGAGAGCTTCAGAGTTTATTAAAAAAGCCCTCGCATTGAGTTAAGAGGTGCAGAAAGAACCCCTTTGCTTTCTAAACTCCTCAGAAAGGAGCCAATGTGTGGCTGGATCCAACCTTAGCCCCAGACTTTGCCAATTAATTATGTATAAAGGATTGTAGAAGTGTAATTGAACATTTATGCAACTTTGTCCTGCAGAATTAGGAATGGCAAACCAGATATATTTTTATAAATATGTATGGTTTATCATGATAATGATTAGACAAATAGATCTTAATCAGAATTATTTACTACAGAGTATAGGATCTATAACAACTATTATAATATAGTGCAATATAAAACAATATTGAAGAAATTATATTAAAAGCAATTGTATTAAAGCAATTTTATTAAAGCTAGCAAACCCAATTATTAAGTAGAGATTGATGTTCTACTCACTCATACCAATGACAGTGGGCAAATCTCTTTTGGTCAGCCTTAAGGAATTGCCTTGCAGGGCATTCCCAGTCAAGGGACAAATCTCTGTACATCTACCACAACAAGGGATACATCAGAAGACCCTGGTGTTAAAATTTGGGACTGAGCTTTTATATATGGCTGCCTTATGTCTCCAGGCCAGCTGTGTCAGCTGAGCAGTTGTAAGTTATCAGTAGCATCACCTGTTTGGTCCTTTATCGTGGTGTTTTACCAGGTCTACCCTGTCTTATCTCACTGTCAGGATGTTTAACTTTGGGATTGATGAGTCAGGCTGGTTTAGCATGGTTCAACACCAAAAGCAGCATGATACCCCTTCTTCATTTCCCAATGATAGCTTTGTAAATCAGGCGTTGGTCGAGTTGTTCTCCCCACTCCAGGCAGAGCATCCTGCTGCAGTTACAAACCCCTGTGAACTGACCTGTGTATCACCAGTGGCAAATATGCCATAGGGCTGTTCTCTGAGTTCAGATCCTGTCCAGGTATTTTGCTGAACAAATGAACCTTTGAGAATTTTGGCCTAAAGGTTTTTACTGTCTCAAATTCCATATTATTCTGTTTTCTCTAACTTAAGAGCTTTCCTTTCTGTATTATTTAAATATGCAGCTATATACGATAAAACATTTTACTCGTAACTGGTTGCCTATTTGCCAAAAGTATTTCTTAAATCCACCTTCTCCCACAAAGTCTCTCATTTCTGATCTACATAAAAGGTGCATCATGTTAATTCAGATTTGTTAAAAAACCAAACCTGCTCAGCTATAGGATTAACATGTATTCAGAACACCACATGCAATTTGTATTTAAGGTCTTTTACAGAAGTTGCATATTTAGAAACTTATAACTTTCTGTTATGGTCAGCATTGAGCTAACTAAATGTGATCCTAAAATGATGATAGTTGCAAAAGCCTGGATCCTGAAGCTCTCACAGAGTATCCTCATTGAGGCAAAAGCAAATGATAGAAAAGGAATTTTGAAAGAATAAAGTAGAGTAATGACTAGTGAGTGATGCCTTTTTATTTGCTTTCTCTGGGAATCAAGGACATACCAGGGGCCACTGTCAGGGAAGGATTTGTTTCTCATTGGAAAGGAACAGGTTTGTTTCTTGGGTGAGGAGAGGAAAGGTCGTAGCTCCCTATTCCACTGACATGGGTGGTTGATATTACCCATTCCCATGCTGCTGCTCTGCAGGGTCTGGAGTGACTGATATTGGCCAGCAACCATGGCATGCTCTTACAAGCTGTAGTTTTTATGAAATACCATAGGTGTGCAGAGACAGGACCAAGGCTTTTGCAGGGGCAATTTCTCTGAAAAACAATAGAGATAAGTTTGTGTGGGAACGGAAGGAGCGTCGATGTGTCTCCAGTTCTGTCAGTGTTACTGTAGGAGTAAGCACTGGAACTCCTAGCGCTTCCCTCACTTCTTACAAGTCATCCCAGTGAAACTGAGTCTTCCTGAAATGTTTTGATAGGCACCAGGATCTGAAGCAGTGGGCAGGAAACTGCTCAGGGTTCTGCTCTCAGCTCTGCTGGGGAAGATTTCTCAATAAAAGGACAGATAATAGTAGCTGTATTAGTACACGAGGGAGAAAAGTAGACCTGCTACACAGTGCAATCTTTTGACATCAACAAATAAATCATAATACAAAGACAGCGAGCCCCAAAGGTCTTTTATTCAGGTGTTGTAAGTTTAAAACAAAAAAAAAAAAAGTCATTTATCTCAGGTAGACTCTATTTAAATAAAAGGTTCTTGGAAGACAACTCAGCAAGCATATTTAACATTAATGGGATTGGGAAGAATAATTTATGTACATTAGAAAAAAGGAAGCCTGAAAAATCACAAGAACTGAACACAAGCCAATTCAAAATTATTTAGGATCTTGTACAAGTTACAACAGTACATTCCGTGACTTGTAGCCTAATATCAAATATCTTGAGGAGTCTTTACAAAATCAAAGACCCGACACTGCTCAGCATGTTAGATCTATGGTGAATATGAATCAGTTCCACTCTCTTTTCAGCCCTGACCACCATTCCCGTGCCAATTGATTGAAGTTAAACTATACAAACTAAATGCAGTAAAAATGAGAATGCAGTAAATAGTATGCACTCAAAAATAGGTAACTTCAAAAATGAACATTAAATTGCTTCTCTTCCCCATCTCAGTCCCTCACCTACTTCTGCTCTGCAAGGTATCATGTCCTATTATATCTTTTCTCAGACCACAAGACAGTAGACTTAGACTTTATTTATCTGTCAGAAATAGGCACATCTATAGTCTAAAACAACCAATAAGGCTGAATTTGGATTCTAGTCCTGTTGCAGAATGCCACCTTTCTCAGTAAACAGTGCACTTGGCAGTAAGGCAGTTTTGTCTTTTTTTTTTTTTTTTTTTTTTTTCCCCCCCGAGAAAGTTGCTGTTATAAGGTACATTAGGTTATTAAGCCCTGACTTTAGAATAATAAATAAAAAATATGCTGTAACTGGCAAAGTTCAATCAGCCACATTTATAACAGTTAAAGTAATCATCTTGTGAATCAGATTTTCAAGGGATGTGTTAAATTTTCCATAATTAGGGATCTTTAAGCCAAGACTCAATATCTTATTAAGAGCAATATCTCAATTCTAGCATAAATCCTTAAGCCTAATGCAAGAATAAGTTGGCTAGAGCTGTATGATCTAACTTATGCAGCAAAGCAGGTATCATAATGGTTTTGTGTGAACTTATCATCTATGAAAAGGAATAGTAACGTTAAAATATTCGCATTACAGCTATTTAAGTAGTTAAAGTTACACATGAGTGTCCCAAGTTAAGACTATTTAATCAGTTCATTTTTAAGGATACTAGGAATCAAATGTGTTTTGATGGGCTCTGTGGAAAATATCCTATAGGAAACAGAAATCAAAAAAAGAAGTTGTCCTACATCAATCTCTGAAAAACAAACAAACAACAACAACAAAAAAAACCCCTGACAAAGCAACAAAGAGAAAATAAATTAAACAAGATTATAAATGCAGGGGAATTACAAGCTCAAAATACTGAGGAAGCATTTTTTCACAAGAAGGAAAGAAAAATCATCTTTATTTTCAGGAATGTAGTGGGGAGACTTTTTTATTACAATTTCATTTTTCTTCAGAGATTTGAGTCACTAGAAAATCCACTTGGCACTTTCTTCATCAATGCTGTTTATAAAGCTGTTTTCTTAATGAAGATGATCTACTAGGAGATAAAGGCAGGAGAAAATTTAGAACAAAGTGTTTTACTGAAGGTGAAGTAGGAAGTAACAGTCCATAGAGAGTCCCATATATGGGGAGCTTTGGGGCAGAAATTTCAAAGGCAGTCATTGTTGGCCCAATGTTCTCTTCTCTAAAATCAGTGGAAAAACAGTGTTCTTTTTTTGAAATAATGTACTTTAATGGAAGCAAAGCTAGTCCAGGGAGAAGTGTTTATGGTAATTAAACCTTTTGTGTTGATTACCAAAAAACTTTTTAAGTGTAATGGTGCAGTAGTAGATGACTATCATCTTTCCAAAGCTTTTCTTTGTGATAATTATTTGTCCTGGTTTCGGCTGCCTGATGGGTTAAACCACAGGGTTATTATAAACCCCTACCCTTCCCTTCAACAAGGAGGAATTTTCTTCATCCATAGCTTGTATGTTCACTTGGAATCAGGGTGCATAAGCCTAGCCAGGTAGCTGGAAGAAGCATGAGACATCAGAGCCCCCACTGATTTTGTTGCACAGAAAATATTTTTAGCTAAAAATACTGAACTGAGCACTTAAACATACATTTTGGCATCTCCTATCACTCTTGTCACCTTTTAAATTTCAGAAAGAAACATTATTACTTGAACAAACCCCCTTGGAAATTAATTTCCATTGTGATAATGCTGTTTAATCACTTCACTGATGCCAGCCTACCCTAACATTGTGTCTCATCCCCAGAGCCAAGCGAGCCCTCCCCCAGACACATCCACCTGGGCTGGCCAAAGCACCAGGGCTCACAGGGTAGCCGGGTGCTTCTCCAGGTATCAGCTGGAGAGGATCCCTACACAGCACCAGATTGGGCATTCTCACTCTTCTTACCACACCAGCACATTAAAAATCATGCACTAGGAGGGAAGTACTGTTCTTATTCCCTTTTTACAAGCAGAGAAAGATGATAATAATTTGCAGAAGTGCTCATAACTATTATTATTTATTATTTTCACTGTGATAGCATCTATGAACAGTCTGTGGCAGAGCTGGAAACAGAATCTAGCTCTTGTGAGCTTACCAGTCAAGTGCCAAAACCACAAGTCCTTCCTTCCTCCCACTCTACATGTATTTGTAAAGAATTATGCTTTAAAAAAAAAAATTTGTAACTGCAACAGTAGTGTTAGCTCCCCTACTCCCCCTCCCCTAAAATATTCTGGAATTTAGTCTAGGAAATTAGTTTTCAAGGGGATTTTCTTTATTTTTTTCCCCTGTAGATCAATTTAATGTTTTCTCCTTTGAAAAGCACATGAACAGAGGAAAATAATTACCACAATACACATGCACATTCTTAGCAATTACTCATATGCTCATATTCACACATTCATATGCACATAGTCACAAAAATTCAACTTGTAGAAAACATTGATTTCCAGGGTACTCTCAGTTGGTGACTGATCAAACGCTGAAAGCATTTAACCTCTCTCACACTCTACAAAACAAGTAAGAGGAAGTGAGAAAAAAAACAAAAAAAAGAAACTAGCAGAGTTTCAAACAATGGAGTCAAAGAAAAAGGTCTGTGTATAGTTTTTTTTTACCACGATCATAACAAAATGTAAGTCTTTTAATTTTTCTTCCTATAGAAGCATATATTGCTGTGGGTACTGCTTTCAAAAGTCACAGTGGGGAAAAAGGGCAGGAAAAGGGCTAAGTGAGCCAGGATAGGAGGAGCCCTTCAGAGTCTTTTAAAATATGTAAATAACTTTTCTGTTGAATGTGGCTCTGATTAAACAAAGCCATTATTATTAGCTTTTAAAAACTGTAAGTCTGAAATATATGCAGCAACTTGCCAAGTAACAATGCTGAGACACTTGTTTCCTATTCTTCTCACTCTCATCCTGGTTTTCCTCGCTTTGCTATCCATATTATTCTCATTCTTAACTTTGGGCATCATAATGATTAACCCAGTGGAGCCCAGGTCCTTGACTTGTCTTCTAGAGGCTACTGCCACATGAAGTGCATGTAACTAGCAATAATAGCAGTCTCCAGACAGCACTGAGCATGGTGCTTATTACCATGAGTAGTCTCATTGAAGTCAATGACACTGCTTTATTCCAGAAGTAGTTACAGTGCAGTTAATGGCACTCTTCATAGCACAAACACCACACCCTATGAAAGTGTTTAAAACATCAGGACTTTATAAGCTGTTCTGGCCAGGTAATCTGTCTTTATTTGTCATGCTGAGCATCACATATGATTATGACATGATGTATTACAAATTAGAAATGCAGGAACTTCAGCTGTTAGATGTAGATTTTTAAACTTTTGTAGCTGTTTCACTCTTTATAGGAACATGGCAGTTATATTAGAGCTAGAACTCTAAATGCATTTTTCTCTAACTTATTTATGTGCCTCTAAATCTCATGCACATTTTTCAAATAGACTGTAGTTCAGATGTCTGTAATAAGACCACTGGATACATTTAGGGCTTCAAGCATTGTGCTACTTGGTTCAGAATTTCCAAAGATTTATCTGTCTTTGGAATCAAGGGTTAAAAAAAATAAAATTGACATTCATTAAAAAAGAGTAACTCTCAGCAGGGCTTTTTTGTGCAAGTAGATTTGAAGATCACACTGGAGCTGCAATTATGTCCTAAGTGACCTCAGTCACTTAGTGTTTTTCTCAATCACTCCGTGCTTCCTCAATTTTTTTTTTTTTGTGGGGGGGGGAGTTGTTTTATTTTTGAGGAAGAAAGTGTTGAGTTTCAGTACAATTGAGTGTTTGGCAAAGCAGCGTGTTTGTTTGGGAAAGACCATCTTGCACGGCTGTGACTGATTTACAATCAGGTGTGGTGGCCAAAAAGATTAATGAAGAAGCCAGCAACTCTGTCCTTCAGCAATTTCAGTGAAAATTGAACCACCCTGTATGCTGGGAGAGAATTTCTTAGACAAGCAGGACATGGCCAGATGGGAGAGCTGCCTCCACAGGTCTTCTTTCTAAAGGAGTTGAAGTTCTGAAGGAATGGAGAACATCCTCTGCGTGTGTCTGTGTGAAGTTGGAAGTGTTTCAACCTATATGTGTACATCACAGTCCTATTTAGTAATATCTTTTGGGGTTTCTTATGTATTCCAAAGTGCTGCAATGAAAAGAAAAGCAAAACAGATACAATAGAAGGTGAACTGGTGAGAGGACGTAAAATTGCAGTGGGTAGGTCAGAGTGCCCAGAGAATAAGACAAATACACTAGATCAGTCAGGTGGCTAAAGCTTTCTCCTTGTAATAAAGCTCAGAAAGAAAAAAATGCACAAAATGGTTATGCATTTCCTGATAGAAAAATTCTCTTTCATTAAGATAAAACAAAAAGTAACTCAACCCAAGTAGATCCTGTGAGAAAAACAAAGCAAACCAGAAAAAGGGGTTTTTAAACTGATTTAGGGTTGTTTAGAGGTATTTTGTTTCCTTTCTGAGGAATAGATGTGGCAAATCCTAAGTTTCTGAAAAGCTGAGAATGCATGTGCAGATCTCTCAGTTTGAATTTTTGAAACCTGGGGAATTCAAGTTTTTATTTGCCTCCATCTGTCCTACTCTCAAGCACTTACTCAGCTGCATAAAAAGATCATCACACCAACAATTTTTGAAAAAAGTTATTTTTTGTGTCTTTAGTGCCTTCATCCTTCTGCAGATGACTCAGTCTAACACTTTTCTTTGACTTGTCAGTCTGTAAACCCACAGACCACACGTATCTCCCATCTAGCTGATGATGATCTCAGTACCCTACCACTGGTAATGTATACATGACAGTGCAGAAATGAGGTACACAGGCTCTTCCCAGGTGCATCAGTATCTCTCCCCTTTGATGGTGAATGCAGGAGTCACTGACAGGGATTCACACACACCCAGAGAGATACAGCAGCTCCCCAGGCACCTCTTACAGCCCCTCCTGCTGCACTGCTCCATCCTACCCTTCTATCTCTGCACATACACCTCATACATGAGAAGCAGAAAAGGCTTTGGGGATTCCCCAGCAATGTGCAACTTCCAGAGGGCACAATTAGGCTGCAGGGCCCAATGTCATTTAACTCTTTTCTTTCCAGTTTTCCAAAGTCTGAATTTTGCTATGTCTGAGCTCTGAAGTGAGATATAAAGCATTTTTTGAATTAATAAAGCACTGTTTGCCTCTCAGCAAGTATGTTAAATATTACAGGGAATGACTTTATAGCAGGAATATTTGTCAGTGTTTTTCAAGTCATCACTGCAGAGCATGTGCAGAAGGAAAAGATCACATTCATAACTCTGAGTATTTACCCCATGAGACTGATTTTAAGTGCTGCAATAATTTGATTACTGTGTAGTTTCAGTGAAAATAATTCCAGTAACTTGGTGCTTCTTATAAAAGTACTTCTAGTGAGTATATAAATGAAGCAGCTATTCAGAGCTTGAGTGGTAAATACGTTTAAGAGAGAGCAACTATCTCTTTCCAGGTGTAATATGCAAATAAAAGACAAAATATCTGAAGTAAACAAGAATGAAATATTCATGATGAAGAGCTGGGGCTCATATTGTATCTCAGAAAAATACATATATATCTATCATGTAACACAGCGAGTATTTTTAATGATCCTTCATGGAGCTGTGATGGCATATCTTGCATAAGCTCCTGGAAGATCAATTAATAGTTAGGATGAAAGGGCCAAAAATCCACACTGCTGTCTTACCGCCCTGAGGCTTTGAGTTCAGCAAAGAAACACAAAATTTGCCAGTAAACTTATCTTCCAGGGCTTTGCAGCTGGCAGTCTGTGGAAAGCTTGATTTAAAAGCTAAGTCTCAAGGTGTGCTCTCAAGCTCCCAGTATGTTCAAAATAGGACCAGGTTCAGGTTTAGACACGCTGTCAGCAGGCAAAGGACTGGGCCTGCTCCCGAGGATGCCCAGGAGCTTCTTTTGGCACATTTGAATGTTAAGGAGCATAAAAGTTAGGAGGCATGTCTAGCCTTTGAGCCAGCTGGAATACGCACTTGTCTCAGCAGCACATTACCTCCACAACCCACATATGCGCCGTTTCCAATCAGTAAAACAATAAATTCCTTTCAATCTCCTGTGGCAACACTTCCTGAGACATTTTACTGAGCAAAGTAGATGGTGCATGTAATACTTGATTCGTGACAAACCACTGTCACTTTTTAGGGTGGCAAGGTAAGTGTACATACAAGGTACCTGAAGTGTCAGAAAGTAGGTCCCCAAGTAAAATGATCCTGTGGATGTTTACTTTTGGGAGAGGTGGGCAGTGGAAGGCTGCTGTGCCTTTCTGGCACCAAAGATAATGCTCTGCTCAGCTATGCAGCACAAGTGGAAAGTTGTGAGTACTCAAAGCAAACAAATTCCCAAGCTCTGCAATACCTCTGTGTCTGTAAGGGACAAGCAATTTCAAAACAAAAGTTTATCTGTTCTGTTAATACAGACACTGTATCACTGTTGTTAATACCAGGCAGTCAGATACTGCCATGAAATGATAGCAGAATTAACAAATCTGTGTTGTCCACATGCAGTGAAGTGACAGCAAACATATACAAACAGCCTGGACTACTCTTAATATAGTATACACTTAAATATTGAGGGAATATGCAGTAATGAATCCCATGGCAGCTATTTTTCTAAGCTCATGCCTCTCCTTATAATTGTTATGCCCATGTAAAACATTTGAACCAGACCTCTAAACATGGAAAAGACACTGTAATCTGATGGAAATGGACAGTTGACAGCAGGCAGATTGCATTTTCTTACTGGAGAATGATTCTCTTTTCCATGCTGTTTTGTCCTTGTGGACAAAGTGCCAAAAATTATAGGTATAAATGGCAGTTTAAACAAAGCTCAGTTTAAATTCAGATGCTAATTGTGCAACTAGACTGCATATCACCACACATCCTGGAGGCACAGGCGGAGGGCTCTTTCCAATCCCTGCATTTGAACCTGGTGGAAAAATCCATCCCTGCTTTAAGGTTTCCTTAAGGAGACACTAATCTCTGTGACTAGGTAATTATGACATTTTGTGTATCTCTAATAAAATCATGTGTCTTTATTTTCAGCTTTAAAAGGATAGTATTAAAAAGCCCTAGCCACAGAAAGCTTTTTATGACTATGAGCCTTTGTCTCAGGTAGATATTGCATCAGAAAGAACAGTGGCATACTTATTGCTTAATTTTAGAAGGAAAAGAAGTTTTAAATTTCACAGCAAGAAAAAAAAATTAATATTTTTACGGGGAATGATTTCTGAAAATAACTGCTAGCAGAAGAAAAAGCTGAAGCACCTGGGGATAGTATCTAACATCTCATGTGGATTATTTGTTGAGGATTTTAATTTTTCATACCAACATACTTGTTCCCATAGGAAACAGATCTCTGTTTTCTTTTTAAAAGTGTGTCTTTTCTGGTTTTACAGTTTTTCAGCTTAAAAACAATAAGGAAACTTATAAAAACAATAAGGACTTACCTGGCATTTCATTAATTTATGCAAGATATATGTACCATAAAAAAGATTGGAATATATCCCTTGTCAGGTGAATGTTTGAAGCATAGATACCATAATAAATAACACTGAGCAGGTATACCACATGCATAGTGGAAGATAACAGAATCTTAGCATTAATAGGAATCAAGTCACAGTTGCAACCATTTTCCAAAGGAATACATTTAGAAGTTAAGCATTTTTTTCCTATTCTTATGTCAAATTTGCCTCTCAGCAGATATTTTCCCAGATAAAAACTCTAGCAGTGACACCTTGGGATCTCCTAGGGTCATATTCTCCTCTTGAAAACATTTGTGGGTGTTGGGGAAAGAAAAAAAAAAAAAAGAGGGGGGAGGGAGGGAAAAGAAGGAAAAAAAAACAGAAAAAACTTGACTGTCTCACTGGATTGAACCTCAAAGGCTTTCTTGACGCAATTGTTACTTAGACCATGTGAACATGGTTTCCATTTTTTTTAAAAAAACCCCTAGATTAAAACATGAACAAACTGTCCATTGAACTTTAATGTTTCTTTGTTGCTTTGATGGTTAGCAGATTTCTGCTTCATGGATTGCCTCCGCCCCATACATTCTAAAAGTGAAATGATACATTGTAATTCAAATGATAATTGTTTTGATGATTTAATTGATAACAGACAGAGGAATAAAATCTCTGTTTTTCTCTGCCATGCAGATGATGTAGCTACATTTCTTAGTAAACATCTGTGTATAATTAAGAGATGTTGCACTAAAACTCTTTCTTCCTTACCTTTGCTGTGGGGTTTTCTTGAAGCTCTGTAGGATAATCGCGATTCAGGAAAGGAGAAGTTGCCTCTTGTCATTCCAGGATTCTTTATCTTCACTTTTAGTGATTTAGGTGCCAACTAAAAGTTATCTGCCCATATTGTTTTTAATGACCTTGAGACCAATCACAACACACACCCTATTTTTTTCTTTCCAAGAATCTTGGCAATCTCATCAGTTTATCTTAAAAAAGTGTTTTTAATAACTGTATTTTAGTGCACACAGGGTTTGACCTAGTGTGTGTATATATTTTTGCAACTGCAATATTAAGTGAAACAAAGAAAAATATCCAGTAGAATCACTTCTAATCCAGTTGTTTTATTGTGCAGTAACACCATATTTTTTAAGAGTTGCACATCGTTGCATAGACATGTAAATCAAAAGCAAACCAAGGACTGTTCAAACCTGCTCTGCCTATGTTGCACACAGGGAGTTATTCATTCAGTTTATCAGCCATAAAAATAATTGCAGTACACTCAAAACTGACTGACATCTTTTATAATTTTTAACACTAAAATGTCCTGGTAAAAAAGAACACTGGAATAACAACACCTGATTAGTAGACAATCAGTACAGTAAATTACAGTGTTTGCAGAATAAAACAGGGCTGAAAGAGTTGTAACTTTATATTAAAAGGCATAATTGTAATTTTGCCCCCCTTTTCCCCCTATAATGTCTTAGAAGTATCTTAAATAGCATGTCTCTTCCAAGTCTTGTAGAAATGTCCACGTGACTGCTATTGTCCAAAATATTCTCTTATTTTTAATTTTAAGATTCAAAATAACACAAGACAAATTGCCATCAATGTGTGGATATCTCTTTCACATACAGCTAAAATGACTACTAATTTTTAGGGAATAAACGTTTACAGGAAAGTAAATAGAATATTTGTTTTTCTGTGTATACAGAATTCCTTACTCCACCAGCAAAAGAGCAGTTACACACAAAACGCTATCTACTGTCAGTAGACTTGGAAAAATAACTTAAAAAAATGTTGGATGTCACAGCAAAATAAATATCCAATTTGATTTGATTTTGTGAGAACATAATTTGAAAATATTGACCTTTGACATCAGTGATGCTGCTTCAGAAGTTTTTAAAGCAGTTTCCCAGTATCTAAAAGCCAGGATAAATCTTGTGAAACTTCCTGAGCATGTTGTTTTTCTTTGCCATACTATTCATAATAGATCTTGATACTTGCATTAGCTCACATGAAAGTCCCAAGGTTCTTGATCATCAGTAGTGATGGACTCCAAGAGACTCTGTGTTGCTGTTTGATGGCCATTCCAGGAGTCAAAATCATCATCAGAACTAGACAGTGATCTTGGAAGTGTGGGCTCAGACAGGCTGGAGGGTACCCTTAAGAGCACATGGGGTGCTGCATGTCCAGGCACGCCAGGTAGATTAATTCCCTTCCCCGTCTGCCCAGATAAATAGCCTGCAGCGTGATTGAGAAGCCGTCTGTCTTGAGAGGCAGCCAAAGGGAGAGGATCTGAATAGCAGCGCAGCACACTCCTGCTCAGGGTGCTCAAGAGAACATTCTGCCTGAGACATTTTACCATACCATAGCCTTCCTATGAATTACTATGTCACAGATATCGGTTTTCACTTTTTAAAATTATTTTTTATTTCATATGGAAAATCAATTAGAGGAGAGGAGGTTTGTGAGAGAACAGACTACAAGTCAATTCTTATCTTTGATTCCCCTGTCTGGATTGCACATACTTGATCATGGGTCAATAACATTGACAATCTCAGCTCAGGAAAAGATCCCAAATGTGGAGCAGCAAGGAGTTACATTAATAACCACCACTTAACTTGGTCTTGTTCCCTCAGACCAACTTCATGATTACTGTCAGACATTTTTGCATAGTGCCTGTTGCCATCTATATCTGCCCTATGAACAAACAGAGAACCTCAGTTTCCAGCACTGACAGTCTCGCACTCCTGGAGAAGCTTGTTTATTTATCACCTCATTAAACTAAAGAAAATGAAGAAAATATAAACAAGTCAAGGTTTTGAGGTATCACAAGGGTGGTCTTCTATCACTATATAAAGAGAATGCTGCAGAAAGATAAAAGCTTTGAATGATGAACAGGCAGAACTCTTCTTTAGTGCAATCTACCTTATTCCTACTGCTACTGTTATCAATCTAAATTTGGAGAAATATGACAAAAAGAAAAAGGAGATTACATAAACAAGGACTTAACTTAAAAAAGGCACACTCTCCCTCAATAAATGCACATGTACTCCAGTATTTCTCTTGGCAAAGTTTAGGCATGTCTCTAGTTAACAAATATATTCTGCTGTCAGCCCTTTTCAAGAATTATATTTGATGCTGGATGCCAAATAACTCCTTTTACTATTAATAAATAACTCACAGGTATCTTAGCTAGTGTGTGCTTGAGGAATTATGCTAATAATACTTTCTATGCTGGAGACAAGGGAAATTCCCCCCGTGAAAATTCTACTTTTACTGGCATGTTCTCTAAGCTCTGCTTTCAGAATGGCTTCATTCTCACTAAAACAGCCATTTAAGCTCATGGAAAATCTGATCACCATCTATCTACTTGTTGATGTTGCTGAGAAAACTCCTGTTGACTCTGGAAAGGGAGAGAATATGGATCCATCAGTTTTGGAGTCTGGTCTAGCTGCTTATGTTTCATTACCTTCATGGTAATGAGTCTTTGCAATTTGAAAAGAACAGAATAGTCACTACCATGTGAACCAAATTACACTATATATTACATGCTACCTAACTAACAATAAAATATTTTATAGGTAAAAAAGTGCATTAAGTGATACTGTGATTTTTCATGTGTCTTGCAGAGAAGAAAGGATCTCTAAGGGATACTTAGATAAATTATACCCCAAATATCAAGGTGTGTCTCTTACTTAGAACTTTAGTGAAATAAATTTTTTATCATATTTATTTGAATCTGTTTCAAGCTAGTCCCTTGTAAGAGCTGCTTTGTTAATGCCACAGAGACCTAAAGGCCTGTTATCTCAATCAGCTCTCCTAACACTGAAGTAATTAATCACTATCAAGTAATACTAGTAAGCCCCTTTTCACATACCATTTCCTTCCTACATTTAGTTAATCCAACAGAAAATTTGTGGGGTAAATTTCATCCAAAGTGAAAGTTTGGAAAACTAATGCTTTAACAAGGAGAATTACCCAGAAATCAGGAGTTTTAAAGTGTTTTGATTTCAGAACACACACGAGAAGGGATTGCTTCTTGATTACTGAATTCACTGTTATTGTTCGCTATTAATATGCCATAGAGCAAGAAAGAGGAACATGCAAAGACTGTTAATGTAGGAAGGAAAACCCCCAAATATTCAGATGACCCTCTTGTCTCTACTTTTGATTTGAAGATCTGATGAATAGAAGAAACCTTCTTCTCATTTCAGTCATAATTTTATATTTTCTACATGGTTAATATATTTCTTTTTCCTTGTGAATTTTCTCCTAGAAGATGTTAGGCATCAGTGCCTCAGCTTGCAGTTTTGCCTCTGTGGGTGCATGGGAAATTCAGCCTCCAAATCCAGAGAGTGCTTTAACCAGGAAGGGGAAAGTTCTGGATGACTTTGCCTTTCTCTTTCCTGTGTAGCAGCTTGACAATCTTGTCCCTGAGAATTGCTTAGTGGAGTGTATTTCATCAGTCTTCTGGACAGGATGATCAGTTGGGCAGACTATCATGCAAATCATCTCCTTCTCTTCTTTACAGACAATCATGTAATGTTAGGCAATTCTACCTTACTTTATATTTATTTAGAGCTTTTCCCTCTGCACTTTTTATTCCATTGATGATGGTTATTCTACCATGTTCCTATTACTTGCAATAGCATCTAATTTCATATGCTTCCTTGAGAGACTAAACATTTTTCTTATTTCAAAACTTAGTATTTATTTTGCAGTTGGTTTTGACTGCCATGGCCAGTTCCACGCTCCCATTTAGGCCCTGCTCTCACCTGGTGCTGCTCTCATCACTTCCATTTTCCTTTCGTCCTCCACCATTATTACTTGCCATATACTTGACTTTTCTGAAAGGCAGGTCTTCTGAGTTTAGTATTGCTAATTCTGCATCAGGTTTGCAACCCTTATTCATATAAATGGATGTGATGCATACCCGTAAAAAAAAAATCCTCTCATAAGCTCTCCCACACATGTATCTTAGTAATCCAACATTAAAAAAGTTTTGTGTTAGCCTCAGTTTTTGAGGTCTATCATGACTGGTTTTCATCAGAATGTATTCAATGGTAATAAAGTCTGAAAATGGTTATCTTCTTGAAATGTAACTACCGCATCTTTCTTTCACAGCTGGCAACAATCTTTTAGCCAATCACAAACATGCAAGGTCATTTCTTCTGTCAGATTGTCTGATTGTTAAACGTCTGCAGTGAGGCTGAGTTGGAGTTTTTGAGTCAGATCTGCTTGGATATTAGGGACATGCTACAGAAGAATTACTGATGTATTTTCATTTTCTTCTGGAACAGCTACAGAGAATCTTCCGTGTCTCAGCTTGATTGGATGGTCATCCCAACAGTTATTCAACAACCAACAAAATTAAATGAGAAGCTTTCTGACTGTTTATCTATAATCACTAATGAAAGAAAAGAATCCAAGGGATCTTTGCTCATCACTTTGATCAGTGCTGGATATAGTAATGATCAACTTTGTGAGGGACATTGGTAAATGCAGAGTTTTTTCCTCCCTTTCTTTTCATTTAGACAATGTCTACATCTACCCATGTTTGAATTACATCTAATCTGTAGATGTGCTTTTCTAGTTCACTTCTGGGAGTACAGGGGGAAGCTGACTTTTGTATTTCATAATGAGGTGATGTAAATTTCCTTTTGTTTCTAACAGCTGAGATCCATATTGATTACTTTAGTGTCAAGACATTAAAGTATCAAGGATTAAAAAACTGTAAATGAGAGGGTAGAGGTACTCGTTAAGTTTTGTCCATCAGAAATGACCCAAGCTCCTTCCAAATGTTTATAGAGGTATGTAGCAGTGTTAACACAGACACATCTGCAAAAAAGTAGTTTTTGACAAAACAAATCTTGTCTCACATACAGGACAATCCACCTACTTGGGAGTTACTTTGTCTATTATTGAATAATTAGTAAAGCTTTGCTCTTATTCTGCTTACATTTTAGTCTGAGTCTTATACATTTTAACTAAGGAGGAACTGTCCACCTGTCCTGGCAAACCATCTTTGTTTTACTTTGGGTGTTTTTATCTTGATTTCAATGGAAGAATAATAATTAAGAGGACTGAAATATTTGTCATCCGCCCTTCTTCACTCAATGCATTTCCTAAGGAACTCAGAAACTTAAGACCATATATATATAAAAATGTGTAAATACCATCAAAATCTACAATTTTAAAAGGGTAGTATTCTTGAAGGAGTTATTAGTGTTCATCCATGACCATGGACAGGGAAACCTTGCATGCTGCCCAGCACTTCTTCCTGCAACAATACCTTATTCCTTTTGCAAGAGCAGGCACTCGCATAGGTTGTGCTTCTGCATGGATGTATAAGCTAAACATCTGGAGTCTGGTTACTTAAGGAAAGCTTATTTTCCTGAGTTCCTTTTTCCATTCTGAAAGACATGAAACAATGAAGTGGACTGCTCCATAGTGGGGAAAAAGTTATCTCCCTCATGAGCTGTCATGGCAAAGGCAGATCTGCTGAATACCCTTGATTTTGTTGACCTTATAGAATTTACAAACCTGGGGAAAAAGGCTCTGAGAATAGTCTGCTCTGAGAAAGCAGACTATTACAGCAAAAATATTACTGTTAATAGCAATAATTATGTCTTGTGAAAAGAAGCTTAATGATAGGGTTGGATACTTCTTTGATGAGATAGTTTTCAGTTAGAGGAAGATGCATGCACCCTGATTTCACTGGAATTAGAAGAAATGCAAACAACATTAAAACCTTGCTCATGATACAGTTTCCAGGTAATGCCCATGATCATCTCCTATTACATATTCCCATGCTTTACTGTTTTCATGTGACATCTTTGTCCAGGCTGTTAGGTCTTTTGCTGCTTCTTCTGCATGGGAGCTCATAGAGTCCATAAAGAGGCTTGCATCCCCTCAGGGTCCTTTGGCGGCATTTTTCATATCTGGTTATGTGGTATGTCATTTATCTGTCAAACAAAATGTAACTACTGAAGACAGGAGCCTGAACAAGCCTATGTGATTGCTCAGCCTTCAGCCTAATGCTCTGATTTTGTGAGCTACACAATAGAACACTTCACCTTATTCATATATGACTTCATCACCTATTCCTGAGCACTCATTGGCCTTCAAAATGTTAGCATGAGAATAAAATATACTCAATGTTCTCATTCCAAGCCATGTCTTTCTGAATAGGTTTGGGTTTAGCCAAATTTGTGGAAGATACAGCTCTCTGATGAAGATTGGTTAGCTCCAGTGAAATCTACATAACTTGCCCCTTGGAGAAATAACTCTACCCTGCTTAGACAGTCCATGATAGAGTGAGTCTAGGATAACTATCTACCTGACACTAAGTTTTATAACAATTGCTGCTTGTAGGGAGGTATTCGCCTTGTTGGAGTGTATCATAGTAGAATGAGGGAAATGCTGGAAATACCAGTGAGTTTGTTCCAGTTATTCACTGTCAGTATTGCCTCATTCTCTAGATTGCAACAGTCCAGGAAAGCATGATGCCACCCTTGACTTCAAAGACCAGCTCATAGGACAATGGATTTTACCTTCAAGAAATGAGATAAATGGCTTTTCATCTGAACTTCACTTTTTCATGTGTTTTATAACTAAGTAAGCTGCTGGCAATATAAGATATTTTTCTGCTTGGGTTTAAACACTTTTAAACTCTTATGATTCAATGTATATGCTAAAAATTTTGCAATATTTTCAATTAGTAGAATTAGAATTTATAGTTTTATCTCCATTTTTCAAATATTGAGCTATTCATTAGCCAACAAAGAAAGACACTTAAATAGTTTCTGCCAAAATTCTCCAGATTTCTGCTGGCTTTTCCTTAGTTACTTCATTTTCCTTCAGACTCCAGCATAGATTCACAGTTAGCATTATCTAGCAGTCTGCCCCAAAATGAACATCCTCAAGCATTAAATCTTCTCCTTTCTTCTCCTGGACAAGTCTAATCTTCCAAGAGAAATTTTAACCACTACAGCCTGAATTGCAAATGTATTCAAAGGATTCAGTTTATAGATTAATTCATCAAAATGGCAGTCCTAAGTAATAAATAATGGAAGATTATTAGAAGGTATGATCTCAGCCACTTATCTTTTGGATTTACACTCAGCGATGAAAAAAAGAAGGAAAGATGTCAAACTGTGTGAGTACTACAAAATATGTGGCAATTCAAGAGAAATCTTCTTTGCTTCAATATGATTTTAATATAAAAAATAGCTCTTTGGAGGTAAGTCTCTTGAATTTTTTTTTTTAAAGAAAACTAATTTAATTGAAAGGTAGCCAAAAACCCCCGCATCATAGCTCAGTTTCATTAAAATTGTGATATTAGAAATGTCATAACATATAACCTTGAAGCTATGAATCTATCATATGATGGAGAAAGTTTCTGGACTTCCAGATAATAATGTAGTTGGGAGTAAGCTGCTATAGAATTAATTAAGTTCTGGTCAGACATCTAAATGATCATGTGAGGAAGTGCATGAAAGAAAGAGGTGGACCAGAAGAATTAGCTCAGTAGTCGCACACTGAGCTGGATCTGGTAGAGAATATCAGATTTTGATCAGAGTGTCATGGGGAAAGGTCTTGTTGTTAAAAGATCATTGCAGAGTATGTGTAAAAAATATGCATTAGTAAATTGAATTAGCACAATACTAAGGAGAGGGGGGAAAACTCCTGATGAAAATATTGTCCATCAGAAAACGTGATTTTGTCAAAATGTGTTGCCTTTAGCAATTTTCTAATCCTACATAGGTTTTAATAGGAAACTTCTTGAACAGCTAAGTTTCTTGACAGCTCACTCCCCAAATCCTTACCAGTTTGTCTGGCAGACTGCTTGACAGAAGTATAATTTCTGAATTTTTCTGTGCTACAGTTTAATTGGTCCCTTGAATTTCTGTTCATGAGAACTGAGCTACACATCAGTACTCGGTAGGGTCTCAACTCCCAACTTCCATCTCTGGGGTGTTGTGAATGACTCTGGGAGATCTGAATGCAGTGTCTGTGGCTGTATCTACTCTTCTTGTAGCCTCATTCAGAAGGGCATAGTGTTACTTTTGGGTTCTGATACTGAAGGTATTTCAGAGGACTGATCCTCTTTTTGTATTGTACCAGGTCAATTGGTATTCTTTTGTTTCTTCTAAAGGAAAATTGTTATGAAAACTCAGACTAATTTGTCTGGTAGGAATTTGTGTTTAGCTCAATTTGTGAAAATCAACTAGGTATTGAGTGCTTGCAATCACATGCTAGATTTTTTTTCAAATAATGTTGAATATTGGATTACAAACAATATTAATAGTAATTGAAAATATTCAGTAACTTCTGAATTACAAAGTACTGATGAAATTCAACTGCAAGACACTCATTTCTCTTGCTCTGTCTCCACTTTGAGAACAGACAAAATTCACAGGCTTTTCAGACTCAAGCTTAAGAAGAAAAATATAGATAAAATTAGGTGTGGAGGCAGGAACTGATGTGTTACAGTGTGTGTATCATGGAGCCCTACATTCCATAATGACTGAAAGAAAAGCTGCAGAATAAGATTCACCTGAAGTATCTTTCTCTTGAGCCTCAGTATTCCAATAGACTGTTCTCTAACATTTAGCATCTATAGATCACCTTTGTACAAGTTGACTAGGCCAACAAAACTCTTGGTGAAGTATCTTCAAAGTTTCATTCTTCTGGATTATATTCTACTGTGGAAATGGTAAGTAGCATCTAGAGAGGTAGAAAAAGTAGAATGACAGAACTCAAATGCAATTAAAGATTTATATGTAAACCAATATACTAATTAATAAAGGTTTTAATACAAGTAATATAATAGATTTTTTCCAATTTGTATACTGTTTGTAATATTCCAATATTCATGGAATAAGAAAACTCCCAAAGTGTATTATAAGTTGACTTAAGTAACACAAACACTTCATAGAAGAGGCAAAGTTCCTAAATTACTTCTTTATGAAACATATTTCCATTCAAATGTTCTTTGTATGAAACTGAAGTGCTTTACAGATTTATGTTGATATTGAAAAAAAAACAGACAGAAATTTAATTCTCTATGAGTCAGAACAGAATAAGTAATTTAAGTTTGGGTTTGGGGGCCTTTGTTTTTTGTTTGAAGTTTTTTGTGGTTTTTTCAGGGGTTGGTTTTTGCTTTTTACTCAGTTTAAAACTCTGTGAATTAGATATTACTTACAACTTTTCAGGTCTGTGAAATTCAAATGTTTCTATATATTTCTTCAGAAATAACTTTTCTTTTTCTGCTAAATGTGCATCTTTTGCTCCAGAATCTCACTCTTTCTATAGCACAGAAATTTTATTTGCCAGTTAGATGTTTCCAACTCTGAGTTCTCATTGACCTTGCTGAGAAGATACTTAGTTCTTCACAGGAATAATCATACAATTCCTGAGTTCAAGGTTTTAGTATAATTTTTACTCTTTAAATCTAAAAGAATAAAAAGGATACAAAAATTTGCAGCAATAATGCAAGTTATACAGAGTGATTTTTCAGAGAGAGTAGCCCATTGCTTGCCTGTAACTATGGATGGTTTCTGAATTTAGAAAATAATTGCTTCTCCAAAGAACTCAAGGTTTTAAGAATGAGATGGGAATTTTAAAAGCTACTTTTTAGGTGTAATCAAAATAATCTATTATTGATGTTATAATGTTTTAGATTAGGATTTTCAGCTTGGAGTTTCTCATAGTAACCAGCATTTCCAGCATTTTGGTCTCCCTTGATTCAGAGTCCTTATTCCCAGCCTATGCTGCCCTCCTCCTCCAGGCTGAACATTGAAAATTGTATTTCCCTCTTCCTTAGGTTTATTTTAGCCTGTCTGCTTCCATAATTTTGTTCACAGTGTGAATGTAATAATTCCTCAGCTAGTCCATTTTTAGCTGAAAGAGCTGATGACAATAAATACCTTCAGTTCTTGGGTGAGGATTTCCAGTGCAGTCTCAGATTAGATGTTCTCATCTCTCTCAGTACTATCCCCAAGCCCCAGCAAAGCTCATGTTGCAGTCACAGATTAAACATGGCAGAAACTTGTCCTTAGTCTGACTTTTGTAATTGAACAAGTGTACAGTATTCATGCTATGGTATAGTGCATCTTATACTTTTTTTGAGGGAAGGGGAAGGGCAGATAGAATACAAACCATGTTTACATGAATACAAAACATGTTAACCCACCAAGTGTTTACAACGGTGACTATAAATATATAAACCATAGCTTTTCTGTCCATTAGCCATTTCACTTTTCCACTAAAGAAAGAGAACTCCATTCAGTGCTGCCCAATCCTTTACTCTGTCCCATAGATCTTTTTCAAACCCTTTCCAATTTATAAATATATCTTTTAAGTTATGAGTACCAGGATTGGACATATTTCAAGCTTCAATAATGCCTGATACATTAGCAATATAGTAATAAGGGAAAGGAAGTACTTTGCCTTATTATAATTAATAATTTAATTAATTACAGGAGAGCTCACTGCCAAAATGAGAAATAGGTTCTTCTCCTCTAGGCTCTACACTGTCCCCAAAAGGAGAATGCTGCTGCAGCCTATGTTTTTCTGAGACAAATATCTTTATATGTCTGACTGTATGAAAACCCATATTTTTAATTTGTACCCAAGTTAGTGAGAGAATGAAACATGTATGGTCTCATTCTCATCTCTACATTCCAGTTTTATGTAAATTATGTTCAACACGATGAAGTATTACTTGTGTATTAGAAAGTACCTTTCACTGTATTTTAACTTTTCTGCATACTTACTTCATATTTGTCCTTCTGCTCTCATTATTAGTTGCCTGTTCAATCTCTTTTCCCCATTTTACTCTATATGTATAAATAAGTTTATGTGCACATACACAGAGACACAAACATATTTTATGCATGAGTATTTTTAAGAACGGTTTTAATTTTCCTTCTAAGCTAAGTTGGTTTATTACCAGAGCAGTTGTCCTTCTTTATTGATTGTGGCTTCTGGACATCTAGTAAAATATTCTTAAACAGATTCTAATTATTCATATTTTTCTGTTTAAATTCTTTCTCCCAATAGATTTGGCTTTATTTGTTCTCAGCTTTGGAAAGCTGACTCTTTTAAAGCTCCAAGTAATTCAGTAGCTGCCATAAAAATTCTGAAACAAAGCCCAAGGAAGGTTCTTGACCTTCTCTTGGTTTGGTTCCAGAAAGAATATGAAAAGGGGAATGATGCACAATCTTGCGTAAAATTAATAAGTTTCTGAAAGAGAAAACTAAGTTTTAGAACTCATAATTTAGATTTTAATGATCAGGAATCTTGACAAACATTGAAAATCCTTGTAGTTGATAATGCTGGACATCTCATGAGCAGTACTATTGAAATGAAAAGTGCTGATATCTTGGAGAAATGGACTCTGGGATGGTTGTCTGTGACAGTAATGTGAACTCCCCTGGTTTTAATCTATTCTCTAGCACACCTCATCATGACTGAGAAATGCTTGTATTATTATTACCAGAACAAAAATATCAGTTTGATTTTTACTTTTCTGCATTGTGGTTCTGTCCTGGTTTAACCCCAGCCAGCAGTCAAGCCCCAGGCAGCTGCTCATTCACTCTCCCACCAGTGGGATCAGGGACAGACCTGGAAGGGTAGAAGCCAGAACACTCATGGGTTGAGATAGAGACAGTTTATCAGGGAAAGCAAAAGCTTCAAGTAAAGGAACACAAGGAAAAAGTCAGTGCTTCCCACTGGCAGGCAGGTGTTCAGCCATCTCCAGGAGAGCAGGGCCCCATCATGTGCAATGATGGTTTGGGAAGACAAACACCATCAGGTTGAGTGTCCCCCCTCTTCTGACTTCTTCTCCCTAGCTTTATATCCTGAGCATGATGTCCTGCCGTCTGGAATATCCCTTTGGTCACTTTGGGTCACTTGTCCTGGCTTTATCTCCTCCCAGCCTCCCAGGTACACTGTACTGGGTTGGTACACCCAGGTGCTAGTAGCAGGAAGGCCACAGGGGTGGCTTCTGTGAGAAGCTTCTGGAAGCTTCCTTCATGTCTGACAGGCCCAATCCCAGCTGGCTCAAAGCTGGACCTGCTGCTGGCCGAGCCTGGGGCAACTGGAATTGGTGGTAATGCCTCTGTAGTAACATATTTAGGAAAAAGAAAACAGTTGTGCAGATGTAATTGTGTCCAGAGAAGAGCAGAGGGAGAATATGTGAGAGAAACAACTCTGCAGACACCAAGGTCGGTGGGGAAGCAGGAGGAGCTGCTCCTGGCAGTAGAGCTCAGAGTACTCTGCAGCCTGTGGTGCAGACCATGGTGAAGCAGCTGTGCCCCTGCAGCCCATGGAGGTTCATGGGGATGCAGAGATCCACCTGCAAACTGGGGAGGAGCCCCACCTGCAGCAAGTGGATGCCTGAGAGGAGCCTGTGAACCAAAGGGAACCCAGCTGGAGCAGGCTCCTGGTAGGACCTATGAAGCTGTGAGGGGCTCACGCTGCAGCAGCCTGCCCCTGCACTCTGTGGAAGAGTGACCCACGTTCAGCAATTTGTAGAGGACTGTTGCCTGTGGGATGGACTCACATTGGAGAAGATCATGGAGGAACCCCATGCTGGAGCAGGGGAGGGACTCCTCTCCCTGAGCAGTGACAGAAACATCATGTGATGAACTGCCTGTAACCCCCATTCCCTGTCTCCCTGTACTGCTCAGGGGAAGGAGGTAGAGCTGGTGAGGAGGGAGGAGTGGGGGAAGCTGGTTTTGAGGTCTTATTTTACTTCTCATTATCCTGCTCTGATTTTATTAGTAATAAATAAAGTTATTATCTCTAATTCAAGTCCATTTTGCCCATGACAGTGAGTGGTCTGTGTCTGTCCTTATCTCAACTCATGAACCCACTGTTCATTATATTTTCTGTCCCTGTCCAGTTGCAGAAGGGAGTGATAGAAAGGCTGGGGTCAGTGTCCCCATCCAGCCAGAGTCAACCCACTACAACCTTTTTGGTGCTGAAACCTAGGGATGAACCAATCTCCTCCCCAGTGTGGCTGTATGAAAAGCAGAAGAGGCCTTGGCTCTGTGTAAGCCCTGCTCAGCAACAACAAAAACATCTCTATGTCAACCCTGTGTTCAGCACAAATCCAAAACACAGCCCCATAGCAGCCACTGTGAAGGCAGCTAACTCTGCCTCAGCCAAAACCAGCACAGGTTCTAAGGGAGAATATGTACTTCAGTTTTAAACCAGCAAGTGAAGTTATTTCATTTAGAGAAACAGGCCCTGTAGTTTCACTTTCATATATACAACATTACAAACTCTAAGCATCAACTATACTGGGTCGTGAAATAAAAGTGTTCCTGGTTTTGAGAAGAAGAATTCTTCATTTTCTCAGCCTGGCATGTCAGTGTTCTATTGGATACAAGCATTCTGAAGAAAAATCACCAAATATGCACTCAGAAAAAAGGTAGCTGATGATGAGAACAAAAATAGGAAGTACAGTCCAATTATCCACACAGAATCAAAACCACTTATTACTTTTCCATCACCTGTTAAGTAATTATTGAAATAATTTAAAGTTTTCTCTCAAAACCAATACATTTTAAAATTTAAATAACTGTTACTTGGGAGTTTTAACTGAAATTCTGAGGACAACAAAATACACTGTTACTATAGATACTTGTATTAACATAACGTGATGTTTGGTTGGGCTATTTCTATTTAAAAGAATTCTTCAGATATATTCAAAGACATTGCTATCAAGTGTGGTAAGAATGAGAGAGGTCATGGTACCACTGCCAGGTCTTCAGAATTCATAACACTTTTGATCACTTCACCTGGTAAGAACATTGTGTGCAGGGTCAGTTGATAGCTGACTTGACTTTCCTTGAAAGCCCAGCTTGTTTCAAGTCTGGTACAAGTGACCAGGGTGAAACTTACATGCTAGATCACATGAAAACTTTTCCTATGTGTAAAATAAATGCTTCTGGTTTTGTTTGGTTTTTCATTTATGCACCCATTGTGCCTTTTTTTTTATTTTAGATAGAAATTATGAAGAAAAATATAAATTTCTGCTTAGATCAACTCTTTTATTTAGTTGGACAATCAAACAAACAAAAAAGTTATTCAGGGTATCCTAAACAGCCATTTCCTCCTCTGTTCCTTCAACTATTTGCAATTGTCTTCATTCTTTAATGAAGATTATTTCTAATCTTCACTGCCTCAGAATTATAGGGGTCAGCTTGAGAGTTAGAATTCTTTTTCTCATGTTGTAAAATTTCATTTGGAAAAGCCAAGGGAAACTGCAACAATATACTCAGGAATTATTGATGATGAAGGGAAAACTAAAATTTGATTTCCTTACATCTGCTTCTAATAACTTTTCTAAAAATTACATTAGTGGATCAATGTTGAGTTTTCATTTCTGTTCAGATACTAGGATCTGCATGTATACTTTGCATCTTTCTCCCTTCTAACCATGGTTTCACTGTCTCCATTATGCCTATCTCTCTGCTGTAAATTATTTTTTACAAGAAATGTTTTGCCAAATATTCCATGGTAATCTGTGATAATTTAATCTTTTGTTGGAACACAGAAATCATTACATTGTGAAAGTCCTGCTTGCACCCAAGTGCCACTGTGATGTGAATTGTTTTAGGATGGAGACCAGGATGAATGCTCTTTCCATGTTGCAGATCAAATGGACATGTTTTACAGTAACACAATGAGTCAAATTTTTTGGAGCTGTTTTGAAGTCTCCATTCCATCTCATTCAATTTTCAGCTGCCTCCACTTGTTTAGCCTCTTATCAGCTTACATATATCACAAGGATAAGACACTCCTTTAGCCAAGTTAATTACACTGTCTTCATCCCATGCAATCATGAGCAGGCCTGGTTATTTTAATCATCTTCACGCCTACTTTCTTATACACACTTTGCTTCCACAGTAGCCATTCTAAAATGTGTGAGCTGGACCCTTGCCTAGAAGTAAGCTGATCCCTGCATTACCCTGAAATGTTCTCACTGCATTTGCTTCTAATTGGGTAATGTGTTGCACTGTTTTCATATGTTTTTTGTTCCTTGCTATCAAACATTCCATGCTTTTTTCATGACATGATTTATAAGACTTCCTTGTCACCTACATTCCTGCCAATTCTCCCAGAGATTCATCTCTAAATTGTTCTGTTTCTTCCAAAGTCTCACCCTCATACTGCTGCTAATTGAATATTTGCATACCCTGTTCCTTCTGTCTGGAACTCCCAGCCCTTTTAACTCACTGGATGTCCTTTGCCAAACACTTTTATAAGTCAGGCTGAAACTTTCCCCTTTGAATATTGCCTTTTGTGTTCACATGTAATCCCTTTCAAAATGTTCGGAGCCCAGAAAGGTTTCCACATCCAAGTGATCAGAAGTGAGAGATAAGAGCAGTGTTTCAGGCCAAATCAGATATACAATGATCTGTGAACCTGTCATTTCCTTGTAGAATTATACAACAGTGACAATCTCATGATGATTATGTCACATACACTGACAAAAAAATCAGGATGTCCTCCTTGTAAAAACAAATCCAGGAGGTCCCTCATATTCCTGAGCAGGTACAGGCCTGCCACATTTACATGCAACAATATACTGGATAGCTTAACTTGTTGGAAACTGAAAGTCTGCAGTTTAGCAGCAGATAGAAATTGTTCAGTTATCTAGTCTCAAAGTAGTAAGTTCAAGAATTAAATTTCATGTAAATGTTGCGTGATTAGCAAAAAGTTAACAGAAGATCCTTCCAATAAGTCCAAGGATGCAGCCCGATCTGCTCACATCCCTGTCTTTCATCATGTTTTCAGCTCCTTCTGCTCCTCTTTAAATCTTGCTGAGTCTTGCCACAGATTTCAGGTCTTGTCAATCTACCAGTGTAGTGCCAATACATAAATGACATTATCAACTTAACATCAGAAGCTGCTATTAACATATCAGTGTAATCTCCAAGATAGAATCAGTTTAAACAGATGATCAGTATAATACCTGTCTATCAAATTATGAAAATAAACCATGGTGGGGTTTTTTCACCATATTAATCCTACACCAGCATTTCTGCTTACTCGATTTTCTAGTTTAGTCTTCACTAGAGTTGCATTGGAGAAATACTGAATTTCTGGGAACCTTAAAGAATAAACTATGTGCTTACCAAGTAGAAGGATTTAGTAGATAAATGATGTCAGTGTTTGTTATGAATAGGAATTACTTATGCAAGGTTTTTTGGAATTGGAATAAAAACTTTGCTGAAAGGTAATAGCGTATTAAAAGTGTAACAAGAGATTAGCTGTGCAATAAGGACAAGGACTGACTTCTAATTATCTAGAGATTTCATTGTTGGTCAGACTCCCTTTAAAACTACTGTAGAGGGCACAAAAAACTACTCAAGTTATGTGCAAGGGTCTAAATTATCTGCCACACTGGCATATGCCAGAGGCAATGCTTGTAAGTAGCTGGAGTCACACTAACATTTGACAAATTTCCCTACTGTAAAATTTAATAAATAGAAAGGAATCTTAGATGTTCTTTTTCATTGCAAATAGCTTACTGAAATGATAACCATGGTTTACTTTACAGTTTTGTCTTTCAGAAGTTTATTTCACCTCCTGAAGCTTCTTCTTTTGATTCTTCATTGCACTTGAGAAGAGGCTTGTGCCTTCCAACATTTCTTAAGAGGGAGACGTGCCCTGAAACCTTTCAGAAGTATAACCACCTGCCAGTCCTGCAGGCAAGCACCAATACAGCAGCAGCTGTCTGCATATTCTCTCAAGGAATTAGACAAAATAAAGTCAGCTTTGTATCTAGATGCTGAAATTAGAATCAGGAAAAGAGGATGTTAATGGTTTAGACATGTAAATATTGAAGTGAATATTTTATTTGAAAAGGCAGATAACACAGATTGTTACATGCACATTTATTACCCTATTTCCTCTGTTGATTGTGTCTCTTGTGTGATTTTGGAAGGGTGAAATAAGTGTTAGCTTATGAGTTCAGTTCTTAGCATGAGATTTGAGAAAAAAAAAAATCTTTAAATAAATTAGTGCAAGTTCAAACCAGCACAGTTTATTTTAATGTGTTCAGTTTAAGCTTCCTAGTATGTGGCAGCTCACCGTGTGCCCTGCTGGGAGGGAGGAGTTGTGGCTGCACAGGAGCCTCAGCCATGAGCAGAAGCATCTGCTGGGAACTGCCATGGTCAATCTGACTTTACACTGTGCATGCACTCTGGAGCTTTCACTTCAGGCACAGAAAACATTTTCAGGTGGGGAATAACCTACAGCATATAATGGAATAAAAGAAAGAGAAGTTTCATTTTGCAGTTCTAAAACATAGAAATCTTCACCTTAGTGCGTTCCTAGGTGGGTCACAGCTGGAACAGAAATTGAGTGCCCAGTACTGGATAATCTGATCTTGAGGTTCCAAATAAATGCAGAAAGGAATGACAACTGGTCTCTGCTGACAGAGAGCTACTGAGCACACACAACACATATTTCTATTGTAGTTTCTTACATCAGGTTTCATTCTGGCCTCATATTTAAGCTTTTACATGGTTTTAAATGCTTGCTGCAAAGTCAGATCTTTGAGAAAGACATATGACTGGCAGAGAATAAATATTTTACATGGAATAATTACTTATTGCCTGAAGTCTTTGGCATGCTATCCAGCAAGAAAAAAAAGCATTTTAATACATGCCAACCACACCCACAAAAGATAAGTACCGTCACAAATCATACTCACTCATTCCAAGATTATCATTTGATAACCTGTCCAAATTGCTGTTGAGATAATAGCACATCTTTTGATGTTACTGGCAAAGTGCAGGTAAAAATATTTCTGTGTTTGGCTTTCACCATTAGAGCTAAGATTTTACAAAACCTAACAACAAAACAAGAGCCAAAGCATAAGAGGAAGAATACTTTCTCATAGTAAATTAGATGCACTTCAGCATACTTTTGGAAAAAATGCCACCTCCTAGAAATAGACTATTAAGTGAAAAGTGTATAAACACAATTTATTTTTCTAGGCAAACTTTAGAAATATTGGGTACAACCTATTTAGTTTAAGCCTAGTGTTCTTTGAGGCTTTTGGAAAATATTGGAGCAGATAGAATAGGTTCTTCCAACAATGAGAGAAGCTAAGTAACTAGCTAAATACTGAATACAAACTGACTGTATGTTTGTGGCAGATTTCCTTGGCACCTCAAGTCCACATCCATTCAAATGATGTCTCTCTAACATCCCAGGAAGCTTTAATCAATGTCAGGTTTACACCAGTACAGAGCAGAATCTCTGGTTTATCAGTTTAAAACAATGGGATCCTTTATGCAGGGAGATTGTGACTCACTGCCTTGTTTGTCCTAGCTAATGAGAACTAACAGCACTGTCTGTAATGGATGTGCCATGGATATTACTGTGGGAACGTGCCTTCAGGAAGAGATCCAACTATCTTCAACTGTGTAGTCAAAGATGATTGTTATTAAAATAATTTTGAAAACTCATGTACAAGATGTACTTGAATTGCACAGTGAATAAGTTAACGATTGTTCTAACTTATCATAGCTGTTCTGCACATATGTTCAACATGCAGCTTGTTGGCATTTTGGTGCTGTGTACGTGTGTGGGGAGAGGGGTGTGAGCAGGCCTGGTCTGCTGACTCATCTTGATAGATGGATTGGGTTTTATCATCATTGAATCAGAGAAACATTGTGTGGTTCTCCAAGATGAAATAGCTTGAGGGAAAAGAATAAACATCCTGCATCAGATCTTACAGTAAATTAGACCAAGGAAAGGCTCAATTCAAGTGACTGGAAGCTTGTTCAGGATTTCTGCCAAGGTTTGTTACACCGTAAATGAAAATCCACAAACTAGGAGATGAAAATCTCTTAGAGACCCTTGATTGCATATTTGCTGTGTGGGAAACGTTCAGGGACAACTCGTCTCCTGGTATTTCTGTTCTCCTGCTAAGGGAGGCAGAGATCCAGAGCAGAGCATGCAGACTTGACCATTTCCAGCAGGAGCAGAGTGTTGAAGAAACCATCTGGCAGGAGAACATCTTGGTAAGGTTCCTGAAGAGTTGTAAATGAAACTATTTACACCAAGTAACAACAGCAACAGATATTTGGACACCTTCATCATTGTAATAATTTCTTACACATTTCTTTTTAAGAAAGGCTGTGACCCTGATTTTGTGTTTACTCTGCTGAGATTACTGATTCATCCAGACCATACAACCACTGAGAGGGTACAGAAGCAGCATGTGGTTGTGACCAAATGAAGACATGCATTTCAGATTATTTTACATGATGAATTTTGCTGGAAAGGTCAGGGCTATGAAGTATTTAGTAGGAAAAACACAGATAGGATAAAGCATAAGAGAAGCTAGCAAATCTGCTTTTCAGTTATTCATTATGCTTCTTGTCCCACTCATGCATGTTGTATAATGTCTGTATGTTCTCCTGCATGCACTATGAATTTTGTATGCATGTAAAAATATTTGTATATGTTCTATTGGCCTCTATGGCTGGTGGGGTCAGATCTGAAAACTATCCCTCACCTTAACTGATAAGAAAAGTTTTTAAACATGTCAAAAGCTTCCCTTAAATCTCAGGTGAAAGCTGCTACATTGAAAAGCACCCACCATGAATCATGACAGGGGCTTTTATCACAGAAATGAGCAAGGGCAAATGATCAGAGATTCAGTGAAGGATTGACATGCAAGTGCTCTTTATAGTGTTATAGACTGGTTTGAAAATGCAATTTTCACCCAAAAACTACAGTAAATGTAAAGAAAAAGAAAATAAATAGAAATCATAAGTGGAAAATCTCGTATTTTCAACCAGAATGTAAGTGTTTGCTTTCTGAAAAGCAGCTGAAGTACTGGCTGAGGCCTTCACATTTCCATCCTTCTCTTCTGGCTTAACTCTTAAGCTAGAACACATGTCCTCAGATATAACACTGAATTTGTTTTTCCAACAAAAACATCAATATTTTCCATTAAAACAAACTGCAAAAACTATGAAGGGTACTTTAATCATAATCCAAAAGCAATGAATTTCCATTATTGAGAACTAAAAGGTCATTAGATGCTCATTGGACCTTTCAGGTGAGAATCAGAATGGGAACATAATGGAGAAATGGGATGTCTGCAGTATCTTTCCACTGTGCTCATCCACTACAAGGCTGTATGCAGTCTGGCAGTAACATCTGTGTTGTTACTTAGGCTGTCTTAAAACCCAGATGCTCAGACCATTTGATTTCCTCAATCTATGAGGCATAATAGAGGCATAATCAGTCCATGGTCTGTGCCCAGCTTCATCAAAATTGAGCACTATGTATCTGTGCAATATTTTTGCAAGCTACATTTCTTTTGTATTATCATAACCTGGAAAGCTGATATCTAAGAATAGAAAATCACATGTAGCTATAATTAAACAGGATTATGAATATTAAGTAAATTGCTAAGACTTTAAAAAAATTATGGATAATGAGATTCAGAAAACTGAAAAGAAAAAGGAACTTTTCATCTAGTGTGGGAATGAATTAGAAAAAATTCCCTAAAAATAGATTCTACAACCTAGATGATATTACCATCAATAGATATCTTTCTGCTCTTACTATTCACCACCTCATATGTCCCTTATTTCTCCCAGCAGAACCAGAAAGCCTAAATTCTGAACTGGACTGACTTGGCATGCTGTACTGGAAGAAACCTGCCTACCTGAAGGACAGCTAGGGAAGTCTTGGGAGCAGGGCTGAGGGGGTCACCTTGCTGGGGCTGCTTTGCATTATGGAACACTCAGTAAACCAGGTAACCCACGGAACAAGAGGAGCATTGACACATGTTTGGGACCTTGTGCGGGATGAAGATGGATCAGCCATTAAACATTTATAACTAGTATTAATGAGCCATTAAGAGGATAGGGAGCCTTGCATTGCTGCTCTACTTCTTTACACTTAATATCCTGTGAAATATCAGTGGATTTGGGTTAGGAATATTTGCTTGTTAACTTTACATTTATCACAGGCACAACATAGGTAATCCTAATACCAATTACAATCTGCCCCACAGAGCCTCCACACCGCATTACTTATCAGCTGCTTTTTGGAAGCAATTCAGCCTGTATGCCCATGGCAAACATGATGAACAGTTGGTCAGTGGATTGTCCAAAAAGGCAATGGAGAGTGTCTATTAAAGTAGGTTTGGGACCACTCTGTCCAGATCACATATCACACACCAAATTCCTTGTCAGTTGAAAACACAGACGGAATAAACTCATGATTTTCTGGCAGAAGCTATGTAGACATTCTGTTTTTCCCACCCTTCATTTCCCCTTGGTAAGCAATGTATTATCCTCATTGGAAATGTAAGGCATACTGAGACACATGTCCTTGATACCCATGTGAGTGAACAGGCACAGTTTTTACATGCTTCTGAAAAGTGTGCTGTTGAGCATTTGGAGAGTAAATAAGAGCTCCAATATTCTTCTTGGTTTTGAAAAGTACCTGTTTTCTCTACATGTTTCAAAACCCAGTGCTCTAAATCCATAGAGGCATGTCATGCCTGCACAGAATGAGAGATGCTTGGTTCTTAAACACAGGACAGATTGTGGTGGTGCATTTTAGCCTTTTTATGTTTATTAGCTATTGTTTAGTTTGAGTAAATGGTTTGTTCTGTAACCCCTGCCCAAAACTTTCCCTTGGTTTTTTCCTGAAGTTTGTATGTGTCAGTTAAAATCTCCCACCCCCTGAAGCCCTGTTATTCACCCTAAAACCTTTCCCCTTCTTCGAGAAAGTTCTGAGAAGTTGGTCAAGTTATTAGCTAATTTCCAGATTTCCCCCCATCCTCTTTTCCTTTTTTCAGTGGTGATAATTGCTGTCTGTCCTGTCCTGTACCATCCCCTGTATTTTTCTTATTGGAGCTTTTTGTTATTTTTTGTAAAGACCTCCCTCACATAAAAACATGGTGCAGAGGCATTGAGACGCCTGGCTGCCAGAGAATTCCACCAGATCAAGACCCCTGACTGGCTGCTATCCACCATGGAACAATAAAACCCACATTCCAAACCCGGGAGCAGAGACCTTCTTTCTGCCTCACTTTCACCGTCTGTGAAGGTGTCTCAGTGAAAAGAACCCACGAGTTCTGTAATAGCAGCAAGGCTACAGACAGAACCTTTGGAGCTGCCCCTGTGCCGGGGTCAGCCGGGCAGCTTTGGAACAAAGGCATGCAAGAGCTAATAACAGGTCATACAATCAAGATCATCCTTTGCATACTTGTAGTCTAATGAAAGTTTGGCATTAAAGGAGTCTAGAAATTAAATCCCCTATGTAATTTAACCAAGCTTTGGTATTCTTCTGAGAATTTAATGTTATAATGTTATAATGCATTTTATTTCAGTAAATATTAGCTATCTCCCTGAATATCACCTGCCACATTCTGACACCAAATCTCCACACTACCCTCCCTGTGTTGTTTGGTAACAAGAAGGAACCCAGCTGAACTGACAGCCTTAAAGTGTTGCTACCCTAGAAGCTTCTGGACAGTGATTTACCGCTCCACTAAAATTATTTCATAATGCTAACAGAGCTATGAATTTGATATGAAATTGTATTTAAATTAAAATAATTCTCTTTCAGTTCAGCTCTCATGTAAGAAGTACCTGAGCCTCTTGATTCAATCACCTCACTATGTCAGATTGCCTAGAGCTCATGATAAAACTGCTCTAATTCCCTTTTTTAAAGGTCATGTAAACATATGCGCTTAGTGAATTAGATGCAAATTCAATTCCCTATTCACAAAGCTTCCTAGTTGAGTTCCTTACCTAGCCCTCAATTGCAAGTTGCATCTGACAGCAGAATATTGACTTTTGAACTGTGGTCAAAGACATGAATTAACAAACTGGCCCCTGCAATGTAGAGAATATAGATAACGGGAAGTGAAGCTACATTTTTTTCTAACCGGTCCACATTATGTAGGTCAACTAGCCAACTTTTTAGCATGGCTGTTCCATGATTTTATTTGGGTTTTTTTACACTGTGTTTTTATAAGGGTGGTATGCATTGAAGAACAATATATAGATATCTAGATATCCATGGATGGGTTTTATTGAAGATGTTACTGTAATTAAGGACTGCTTGAGTGTCCTTCCTAACAAGGTGTGCTAAAACAAAACAAAACAAAAAAAAACAAAAAAAGGAATTAATGAATGTCAGTTTTAAGTCATGTCCCTCAATGACTGAATGAAACTGAACAGTTCAGTATTTAAATAATAATAATAGAGCAAATATTTTTGATTCTGGCATTTCAGTTCACCTATAAATAATAGTTTCGGTCCTGGTTTTATAATCCTGAGAATAAAGTTATTACATTTATGACCTTATTCTTAGATCTTTCCATATAAGTAGTGACTAACTATCTGTGTACACTTATTCTGACCTTTATTACCTTAGTTCACACCATAGGTCTGGGGAGAATGGTACCTTATCTCTGACTGGGGCTGATGATGGAAAAAAAAATCAGCAGAGTGTCAGCTTTTCCCAGAAAAAAGTAGTATCCTGGAAATATCTGGTCTGATTTAATTCTGAAGTCATTGTTCAGAACTTTTCTGCTGCACCAGACTTGAAATCTGAGAATGGTATGACCCAGAAAGTCACTGGGTTTGTGTAACAGATTTTGCAGACAATGAAATCTCAACTTCTGTGTTTGTTTCAACCTCTAGGTTGCACATTTTCAAGAGTTTTCAAAGACAAGGAGAACAAAAACATCTTTCAAGAATGTGAAAATCTCAGATGAAAACACACACACAAACAAACAAACAAACTACAAAGCAACAAGTCGCCCACATCTGTTGTCATGCTTGGTGAACCACGAGATACAAGAAAAGCTGTGGGATTTTCTAGGGCAGACAGTTATTCAGGGTGCTTTGATTCTTACCACAGGCAGGGCTTTTTCCAGGTGCATCACCCTAGAGACAATCCCTGCTGTGGAGAGATCCACAATTCTTGTTAGGCCTCAAGGCTTCTCAAACTGCATGGAGTTACAGCGCTGTTAGAAAGGAAAGGGGAAGTGCCTTGGTGCAATGTGTTTTGCTGAGTGCCATGACAGGTTGTAACAATGAGGCAAAGGTAGACAGAAAAACATTTCTAGGGGGCTGATAAAGAACCAGCATAGATGTAAATTCATCATTCTTATCAATAAACCACTCTTTCCAGACTCTCCTGGTATGCTCACCAAAGATAAGCCCCCATGAGCTCAGCATGAGATGAACCAGCACTCCCTCCCTTAGGTCTCAGCAAGAGCTGAGTTTTAGCCACTTATCTGCCTTGAGGTCCCACTGGGGTCTTGATACCAGCATTTCTTCTGCCACATGAAATAGAAACTGGAATAAAAGATTAAAGAGAATTAAACCTAACAATTAGTGCATCTGAATAGTTCATATCTTCTGCTAAAATCAAGTATTTCAAACCTTGCTCTTACCTAAAAAGTTTAAAAAAATTAATCAGGAATGTCTCTGGACCGCTAGACTTAGTTTTCTTTACCAAGTCTCGGGAAAGAAAGGATATTCCAAGGAACTGCTGACTTGCCAAAGCAATCGTAGCATTTAAAGAAAATGGCCCAGGTAATGATATATCAGTTATTCTGATTCTAATCTTAGGAAAAAAAAAATAGAAATCTGGACAAAGTCAGCACTCCATCAACAGGGAATTATGTGCTAAAAATAAAGGTATATCATTCAACGTAGTTTCAGAGAAAGTAGTTCTTGTCAAATTATCTTCTTTAGGTTTTTCTTTTATAAGATTATAGGTCTGGTTGACAAAGGTAGCTGTGTTTTTACAGTCTAATCAAATTTCATTGAGGCATTTGACATACTGCACATGACATTGTGTTTTAAAATCCTGCATTATATGTAATTAATAGAGCACAGATTAAATGATTTAAAAGCCACTTGACTGATAGCACTCAAAATGTGTGCATTAATGGAAAGGCATTAATTATCTGGGCCATTACTAATAAGACACTGCAAGACTCTTGGTCCTAAGCCATTTTAACCCTTATTTGAAAATAATCTGAATTCTGGGCGCAGTATGGAGGGGACAACATGTTGATGCTGTGAAAAGCAAGCAGGAGTCAGCTGTTAGAGTGCCTTGCATCTCCTGGATAGGTGGCCTGAATTCAGCAGAAATCTGAACACACTAAAATGCTGTGAACAGGGAGCAAAAGCATGTTGTGAGGTGGAGCTGCCAGCCCCCAAGGAAAAGAAACTGTGCATCTTTGGAAGCATGAAAAACTCACCTGAAATGGATGCAGAGAAGAAGCCTAATCTTTGAAATTAGGCAGAGTTTTATTGGGGAGTCAAGGTGGTGCCAGAGTAAACCCTGGAGAAGTGAGGGAAGAGGAATAGAGCTGAGGAGATTATTTGTATCCTATATATATATTTGAGGGGCTAGAGCAGCTGTGGGGAGAGCATGTTAGAGAGGGGACAGTGGGATGGGGAAGTGACCACTTGTGAAATGTGCTCCTGATGTTGGCCCACTCCTTTTCATAATCCTCAATCCCATTACCCATCCTGCAAGTGTCTGACCATGGCTGCTCACATCCAACACCTTTCTCATGGCCACACACATGCAGCAGCTGGAACAGACTAGAGGGCTGACAGCCACCACTGTGCCATCAGCTTTCCCCTCTCTAAGGACCCCCAGGGGAAACAAATGGTCCCATGGCTAGAGATTAAATGGTACTAGTGGTCCTTTCTGGCTTCAGAATCCATGAATCACCTGTTACTGCCTCAGTGGGCTTTCCTTCTTGGTTAAAGGTCTACCAGGGGAAAAAATAGAGTTGATTTCTAATCTTAGCAAAACTCAAATGGTCTTGTAGGTCAGATAATCTCAGTCAGGTAAATTTGTGTTTCTTTGCCTGTTCAAATGGTATTTGATGTTTCCCAGGGAAAAAGGATTGGAATCAGTAAAAGGACATAGGAACAATTGGAGTAATTGACAAGGTGGTGATCGGTCAAAGGTGGGACCTGATGGTCTTGGAAGCCTTTTCCAACCTTAATGATTCTATGATTTTATGATCTACTTAGGTTATGACTCTATATATTAGGAAGAATTTCAGGTTAGTATATTCTTTTTAAACATTAAAATATTTCTTCTAACAGCTGGTAGTGAAAAAACCCACCACAAAAGCCTTTACTGGAGTTTCATTTAGTGCATAGACCAATTAGTTAATTGCTCCATGCTACAGCAAATCCTCAGCACTTTAGTCTTCAAAATCTGAACTTCTACATAATTTTATTAATAACCAATACCTTTATAATGGGCCAAATTAAGCCAAAATCCTTTGTGCAAGGGGGGATAATGTTTGGATTTAAAAAAACCATGTGAGACTTGAATTTGTTGGTTAGAACCCAATACTAATTAAAATTAGACAAAATCCAACAGACCTTTGATAATTACATCAAAAGTTTGCATTCATTTGATGTGGATTGTCTATATTTCATTGTTATTCTCTTATAAGATTATTTATGTACAAAGAGTTAGAAAAAAAGTATTAATATTTAAAAAGTGGAACTATAAGGGCAAACACTGATTCAGCATATGATTTAATTTAATAAATGTTTGCTTTATTCTGCTCAAAACCATGACTTGTGACATTATTTTTTTGCATAAAGAGTTTTCTACAAAGATTCTTAGTAAAATATATTTCTAGTGGAACAAGAAGTTTAGCTTGTTTACTGGGATTCAACAGCATTTGCTTAACAAGCTGGGCATTAAGGAACCACATCAGTCATATTTTCATTCCAAATTTGCCACTGGTTTACTGAGCAAAGTTCCTCAGAGGAAAAAATCTGATTTCATAAAAGATCACACACACCAGCCCTAACAATCCAAGATGCTGTACTGAAAGTTGTCTGGAAATTCAACATATTTTATGCAACTAAGAGCAAAAAAGCTCACAGCTCACAGCTGAGTACATGGAAGGCACAGCAGTATTACAAAAGGGAGAGATTACCAAAGATGTCTGGACATGGAGAAAGTATGACCCCAGTTAGAACACTCTGGTATTTACTTTTCCTTTCTAGAGAGAGATATACAGTACTTCATGGTTTTAGTATGCAAGGCAGCAAGGTTTCTGAGCAGTTCAGCAAAAATCCTCAGTTGACTGCAGGCTGGGAAAAATAAAAAAGAAAGTATCTGAATGAAAATCATCTCTGAGAGAAAAATAGGAAGCAGAGTGCAGCTACTTTTCATTCCATCATGCGGATGGTGTTTATTGCATTTTAAAGGTATCCACATTAAAAAACATCAACAAAACTAATGACCAAACCACTCCAATATAATAAAGTTCCAATTATTTTGGAAGCATTTAAATGGCAGTTGGCTGTGTAGCCTTATTGCAGACTCAGTGTAGACAGTGTAGACAGCAGAGAAATTTTGTCCCATGCATTCTTATTCCTCTGCTCTGCTCTCATGATACACCACCTGGAGTACCTCCAGATCTGGGGCCTCCACAAAGGAAGGACATGGACTTGTTGGAGCAAGTCCAGAGGAGGCCACAAAGACAATCATAGGTCCTATGATGGCAGGTTGTAAGATTTGGGGTTGCTTGGCCCGGAGAAGAGAGGGCTCTAGGGAGACCTCGCAGCAGATTTCCAGTACGTAAAGGGACAACAGGAGAGCTGGAGAGGGACTTTTGACACGGACATGTAGTGACAAGGGGGAATGGATGGCTTTAAGCTTAAAGATTGTGGGTTTCAATTGGACATAAGGAAGAAATCTCTGCAAGGGTGGTGAGACACTGGACCAGGTTACCCAGAGAAGCTGTGGATGCCCCATCCCCGGAAGTGTTCAAGCCCCAGGAGGGGGCTCTGAGGAACCCAGCCCAATGGAACCTGTCCCTGCCCATGGTTGGAGGACTGGAGTTAAATGATCCCTAACGTCCCTTCCAACACGATGAACCACCTATGGAATGGTTTCTATGATTCTATTATATGCAGATAACAATGGATTTTCTGCATAATCTTGGGTTCAAGGTCCCAGTTTTGCTTCCTTACATGTTTGAATCTCTTACTATATTCAGTTATTTTATTTATTTTTAATGGTACTCCTTAAATATTATTCCACAGATATGAAATAGCATGTGATTTTTGCACTTCTTTGAAGTCTAATGATGGCATTGAGAGATGTCCATTCAAAGACACATTGACACTTTGTTTTTGCATAAGAAATTATCATTAAAGATTCTTAGTTTAATTAAGTAATACATTTAGCTTGCTGGCTGATCATTTACCATTTGTAACAGCTCAGTTCAATATATGGCTCACATCAGTTCTGCTTGCAGCTCCACACAGAAAAGGAGTATCCCTGGAGTATCCTGCGAGTTAGGTAGTAGTAAATGCAAAATTGCTGACTGACCCTACTTTTGAAATACAATGTACTCAGCCAAAAATGTGTATTTTCTACATTGCAAATTCTTGTCCACCCAAGCTAACCTAGCTGCAAGAACCAGTCCAGCTGTAGAAGCTTCAAGTAGTTCTGAGCTTAACTTTGAAGAATGAACTTCCTTGAGCTGCTGCAGGGCTGTTCCTGGTGCCTGACCTGCTCAGTTATCTCTACAGTATACACTTACCCACAGCAAACATGCCCATGGTGTCAAAGACTGCAGTAGAACCTGTCTTGGTTTTACTTGGGCAACCATTGTTTTGTTTTTAATCCCACAGGGTTTTTGTTTTGATCACACACCTTGAACCTCTGCAACAAACAGGGGAAGAGGTCTATAAAATGTTGTTTACAACACAGCTCCATTCAATATACCATCCTGACTGAGTCCCAGGCTCAGGCCTTCTTATGAGTGAGGTAAGGGCACTGATAGGGGAAAAAATTATTGAATGTATACAGGTGATTAGAGCCTGCATCATTGCTTACACAAAGGGTTGATGGAGGCAAGAATGCAGGATAATATTCTTTTAATGCATTACCTTCAAATGTAGTGCCTTGGAGGGTTATGTGTGTCTATATAAATAAAGCAAAAGCCAGAAATGCCAAAGTATAGATGGACAATACTGAACTCCTTTAATGGCAAAAAGCAGGCAGTATAGTTTGTTTTCATGATGTGTGATTCCCAGGAGCCACAGCAGATTTCAGCAGGGGAAACCTACCAGAGAAGTCCTCTTGGCTGCAGATTACAAGATCTCTAAGGCGCTCTCTAGGAGTAGAGAAGGGTTGTTAAAAAGAGATTACTTCCAGGCTGTGACAAACTTCTTGGCACAAGCTAAAGGTGACTTTTCAGATGTTTACAACTAGTTTGATAAGATTTTCAGAAGGGTATCATTAAGCACCTCTTCAGCACTGAGAGTAAGCTTTTCTCAACCTGCAGGTTCTTGAGACAGACTTTGAATATGCAAAAACTTAACAAAGTAGCTGGTAGTTCACACTTTAATAATCAGCATAACAATATAACCTGTTAATCACAGTCCCAAAGATGGCTGAAGTTTTCCAGGAAAAAAAAACTTCATGTGCATACCAGACATCTGAAATGAGTAACTCTACCTTAAAAGCTACAAAGCCAGGTGGAAGCAAGTACCTCATAATTAGAATGGTTTTTGTTCAACACTACAAAGTAATCCTTTTGGAAAGTCAGTTCGGTGAAACTGTATTTTTTCTTATTAAAATCAACAATTATGATGACAATCTACTCAGGAAAATGTCAGATCTCAAGACAGTTAACTAATCAGTATATGTCTTTGAAAGAAAGAGAAAAAAATTTAATTCCCTCTTCTTTGAGTGAGCCATAGATATACAAGTCTGACATTTTCTTTGGGTAAAGTTTTGTGTAGAGGGGTTTGCAATTCTATTTTTAAATCTAAATTTCACTTCAACGTGTAAAAGAGTATTTAAAGGGCAATTTTAAATAATCAGGAAAATCAGTGCCTAGCCTCCTGAACTGGAAGGTATTTAAAAACTAATTACTGACAATTCTGCTCATGCAAGTTCATGTAACTCACTTGTTTATTGCTACACAAAAGAGAATTGATGAACAACATAGATGAAAAATACAGTTCTCAATAAAATAAAAATGAGGGAAGATATTAATGTCTCCCTCAAATATGTATATTTATCTTTGATATTAGTGTGATTTCCATTTGTGCATGATAAAAAGATCAACATTACAATTCTAAGGGTTAATGTCAACACTACTTCCCTTTTTACATGCACGAAGAGCTGGGAACAGTTTTGCAGAGAATGTTATTTGATAACAAACACACATTTAACTATCAGATTAACAGGTATATTAATGTATGTAGATGTTGACATATCCACGTTTGCACCCATAATTACTTGCAGATGTGGACTATGGGCATGAAAATGGCCATATTATAGATATTACTCTTCAAGTCTACAGCATATTTTTATTCTCTAGTGATTCTGGCATGAGATTTTTTAAAATACTCAGATTCCAGTCAGGTTTGTGCCCCTAACTCAGGCAGGTGTTTTTTGAAATTTTACCTTGAAAGCACACTTAGAGTTATCACTTTTCAAATGTACACAAGAATTCCATCTGTCTTTTCAAATTAACACGTCTCAGCCTTTGACTTTTTTATCTACAGGAAGGTTATTACGAGACGTTTCTTCCTGCACTTAAAGGTTTTTCTCTATTACTTTGCCCCCCTTGGAGCTCTTGAACTCCTCTCTCTAATCACAGAGAGTTCTTCATGGTGCTCTGCTTACATGCAAAGCAAGAACAAGCAAACAAAAGCTGTTTGGGTACATCATCATATTTCTTATAAATCTGTGAGAAAAAATAGAGAAGTAGCTCATTTATTTCACTACACTAGGAAACCCAGAAATCAGGAGAGAAGCAGGAAGGTATAAATCCTCCAAATTCTGTCTTGTAAATTTGGATCAAAGAGAAGGTCCATGGTAGAGAAGAAAACAGAGTAATAATGGTGACAGTGCTTGCAACTGCTGCAATGCTTTCACAATGGTATTGAACCATACTAAACATCAAGACAATGGTGATTTTATGGTCTCATAGAATGGCAAAGAGACATTTTGCAGTTATAAATGAATCTGCTTATTCATACAATGGTAGTCCATTGTGTTTCTAACAGTTCTCTGGCTCTTAGAGAGTCAGTATAATAATCTCTGCTTAAGAGCTGAGGTGCCCAAAAGCCTTCATCATTCCTCTGAAAAGAAGCCAGCTTTCACCCTGGTGTTCCCTTTACCACAAGCCTCATCAGAAATCTTAGGAGTCTCTTGGCAAAGCTGGCAGTGGCTGCCTGTGGCCATTGGGTAAGGCAAGTTCTGTGCACAGCTGTAGAGCCTCAGATGCCAGATGAAAGCAACCAGTACTGAATCATAACTCCTACAGTGATTTCTGTCCTGCATCCTCTCAACCCTTCTGCCTACCTTATGACAACAAACCCAAATGGATTTTATGTGCACCTAATCAGCCACCAAATGATAGACAGAGCCACATGGGCCACTGGCTAACTCAGAAAGTTGTTTTCCTAAAGGTGCCACAGGAATTCGATGTGAAGGACACTGATGTCATTATTGATATCCTTCCTTCCTGTCATCACTGCACTGAAATGGTTGAGAGCCTAATCTACTTTTGTAGTATGGTCTAGAGTTAGGGGCAATTTTCACAAAAAGTTAACATGAGAAACTCTGGGGTAATGCCAATGCTTATTGGGAAGAACACAGCTTCAGATCATAAGACTTTCTTTTATTCTGCAGGATAATGAGGTCCTAGGAGTGCTGCAGAAGAGACCCATCAAGGAATTAATCCTTGGTTTTTACACGCCAATCAAAGTTAGGATAGCATCCTCAATAGCAGATAAGTTTCTGTGCTGCAATACTTTTATTAGGGTCAGAATCAAAGTAAGAAACCTTTTTTGAAAGGACAGTGCTCTAAGACAATAGTCTAAAATTCAGTACAATGAATAGAAAGAAGAGAGACATGAAAAAGCCAAAAGTTAAAACCAGAATGCTTTAGCACTGAGAGGAGAGAAAACAGCAAGAGAAAACAAAGTGCAAATGTTAAATGCTAGTCATATTACTTACCACACCATTGAAGATGTTGAGATATTATGGTGATACATGTAGTAAAAGAATCCATCCAGAGCAAGGGTGGACTTGTTCATGGAATTTTGGTGTTTGCACATTCAACCTTCTCATCATGCAATGCACTCGTGCTTTTCCCCATTGCAATTAGTTATTTCATTGGTATGTTATGAGACTAACAAATGCTTCTACTTTATTTCGTGTTCCTCAGAGAGGGAGAGTTTTGAGCTACACCCATTAGAGATGAAACCAAGTTTTATAGAGACAAAGATATCAGAGAATAGCAATTGCAAATGGAGCATAGATATTGTCTTTAAGACAAGAAGGAAGAAAAAAAGAAAGTTGGAGCTCTAACTTACAGTGTGGAAGCTAAAGAAATAAGAGTGTAGTAATTTAATAATTTGTTTGTGTCAGGACCATTGTGTGGAAGGACAGCAAAATAAATCTAAAATGAGAAAACAATGTAGGATCAGTGCCTAGATGAAACACCTTTTATTAGACTCATTGTACAAGTTATGGTTTTGAAAACAGAAAATGAACCTAAATCAAGCAAATAGAAACTGATTCCATTTAAGATAAAATGATTTAAAAAATCAGATATTCAATCAAACATTTACAATTCAAAAGGACAATCTTTGATGAACTAATGGAAATGTTTGATAAAGCCCATTAAAACTACAATCCCAAGGGATCTGACAATGGAAGAAACCTGGAATTTGAAAATCAAAAGTATTGAATCTTGTAGAACATTTTACTTTAAACTAGAGAAAAATTTTAAAGAATTCTACAGTAATCTAAAAATGAAAGATGCTACTTTAGACTGTCAAAAGAGTTTCTGTGTTTGGCCTGAAAGATATTGAACCATATGCTATGACCTCTTTGAGCCATATAAATTGAGACTAAAATACACAAGGAAAGAAGTTGGGTGGCTTTGCAGTCAAGGTAAAAAAGAGATTAAAGATAATCTAGGCGTGGCCAGAAATGAAACAAATTTTGCCTCAGGTTTCAAAAAAGGACAATTATGTTGATTTAGGAGGAAAAAACAGAACATTTCATGGCAGCTTTCATTTACACACCCTTGTTATCTCAACTGGGGTGGAAACAGAAGTCATGAGTCTTAATGCACTGAAGTCAGGGGGATTAGGGGGTCTTCCTTGCAGGATTTATGAGAACACACCTTTCAAATCAAACACCAAATACTGTGCCTACAGTTAAAAAAGGAGAAAGTAATCAGGCATCTGTAAGCCTGTAAGTCTGTAGATTGCTTTAGGACATATTTTGAAGGGAAAAAAAATATTTAAAGACAATTTAATAGGATGTAAAACAACAAGGATTTAATCAAGTGTAGATCATCCTAGACAGAGTTTCTAGACAAAGGAAGTGCACTGGATTTCATATATCAAGACTTCAGGAAATGGTGCCAACTATGAAGCTTGTAATTTAAAATCAAAGAAAGGAGTGAAGAATCTGTGATGTCAGGTATGAAACTGTCAGGCAAATATTGGTAGAGGAACTGGAGATTAATTACTGGTAGAGTTCTTCAAGACTCAGTATTGAAACAGGTGGTGATTAATAGTCTCATGTCTGCTTTTCACTCGGGAAGCAAGAAAGTAAAATACCAATCTGCTTATCCCTCTCAGCTTGGTACTTTTATCAGTAGAGGATAACCAGGATATAATATAAAAGATCTGTATATTCTTGAAGAGTGACAGGATGGCAGCTCATAACAGAAAGTTCAGCTCCAGGGTGAGAGATTAGCAGCTGAAAATGTTGTGAAAGGACCTGAATGGACTAGCTAATTGCAGAATTATGTAAGTTGCCAGTACAATGAAAACTCCCACTATGGCTGTATTAGGTTTATTTCTAGAAAAGCCTGGGCACTGTATGAAGTCTTGCAATACTTTCAAACTTCTCATTACACATGTTCAAGAACTATGAATTAAGTTCAAGAATTTAAACAACAGAAAATAAGAGATATTAAAAGATCATGCTGGGAGGATACATGTAGTTTCAAATGAGAATAAACATGTTAAGTATTATAATTCTCGGGTCTGAAACCCTAGTATCACCTAGTCCAAACTCAAGAATGACAAATTTCTTGTTTACACACCTACCAATCCAGAGGCTTTTACAGCAAAAAGCTTTATCATGACAACTATGGGTAGTGCAGCAGAGACATTTTGACTTTATTTCATTTTTCATCTTCCTGGCTGAGCATAGTAGTGAGGAACTTCCTATATGGCTTTTGTTAATGCATGTGTTCTGAATCCTCAAACCTGAAGTTCACATAATTGTCTAAAGATTGTTGGATGTGTGTGGAAATTTCACAGGTTGAAACCCTATAAATGTAAACTTGCAGGAGGAAGGACATGAGATTTGCCCAGAATTTCCAGAAAACTAAACAGTGTGATTATTTCTTATGAAAATAGGAAAGAGGGAGGGATGGAGGAAGGAAGGGAGAGAGAGAAAGAAGGAGAGAGAGAAAGAGAGAAAAAGGGAAAGAGAGAAAGAGAAAGAAAATGAGAGAACGAGAGAAAGAAAGAGAAAGAAAGAGAGAAAAAGAAAGAGAGAAAAAGAAAGAGAAAAAGAAAGAGAGAAATAGAGAAAGAGAGAGAACGAGAGAATGAGAGAAAGAGAGAAAGGAAGAGAGAAGGGAAGGAGGGAAGGAGGGAAGAAAGGAAGGAAGGAAGGAAGGAAGGAAGGCAGGAAGGCTGGCCTACTTCAACTCACTTCACGGTCACTCACGTGTCAAAGTCTTCCTCACCATCCTAGTCCAGCCTGCCTCTTCTCCAAACCATCTGACACTTTCCCTCATCTTACACCGCACATCCCTCTAGTTTTACTTTTCAGAACTAATTAATAACACCTCCTTTTTACTGTCCTGCAGTGTCCATGCACCTCCTCTGCACCCTCAAATTTTGTAAGTGGGTCAAGGACTTTCTAGATTTATTTAATCTGTCAGAAAGCAAAATTATGACTGATATTTAGGTCAAATCTTATATCACATTAGCACAACTTGCTGACATAATGCTCCATTATAGTCAGGCTTCTGCATATGACTTTTTGTCAGAGCTGCAGCCTGCAATTTTAAAAGGAAATAGCTTTGAAACTATTATAAAATGGAAAATCTTAACTTTATCTTCCTTGGAATTCATGTCAATAGACTTTGCCATGTGTAGAATTATATGTCCTATATGTCATGACTTAAATGGATCATTCCAAAATTTCAGCATTTTCTGTTCTCACTCACCTATTCAGTCACATTTCTATTCTGTACTTGAAATTATACTTGTTATTTTCTACAGTCTTATAAATACAAAGAATTGTAGAAGTTAGCAAATGTAATTATCATTTAAAGAAATCTGTGATATTTCCTTAAAAAGCACTCTTAATAGTGAACACTTTGTATATACACCTAGCCCCATACCCCAAGCCAAAATTAAAACAAAAACAACCCAAATCAAAACAACAAAAAAGGAGCCAGTTTTCACAAATCAAAAATGTTAATAATTTACTCTATGTTGAATAATTTTTTTTTTATTTTTTCTGTTATGATACTTACAAGAAGTTGTAGCGTTCAAACTAGAAATAAAAATCAAGTTAATGATATTACATGGGCATGACCAATTATCTGTTTTGGAGCTGTGTATTCTTTTTGTAGATAATTTTGATCATTATTTTTCCAGCTTCCGTCTGGAGAAGGCTGAACACAGAGTGACAGATTGGGAAAAATCACACTGGCCATCGAGAAAGAGAAAATTCTAGTCACAAAATAAAACTGGCTGGAGAAGCAATAACTAAGGAGTGGTGTGGCGGTGAGGTCCGTCAGTGACAGAAATTGCAGGAGGCAAGCATGAACAGCTGCCCTGGCCACCTTGCTCAGCAGCCTGAGGAAACCATTCTGTTCTGGCCAAAGAGAGAGCAGCGTGCTTAGGTGAAGAAATCCCAGTGTGAGAAATGAAGGAGAGAGAGTCAGCAAAGCTGAGGGTAAAAACTTCACAGGGTTTGTGATGTCACCTGTTCATTAACAGCTGAAATTCGCACTGAGTGCAGAGATAACTGGCTGGCTCTTCAGAAGTGAAGGCTGCCTTCCTCAGAAGTAGGAAGGAACTGAGAAAGAATTGTTTTCCTTCCTATCACCCATGTTGTCCATTTCCTTTTCGCTCTGTGGGCTTTAAATTTTTCCAGTTCCATTTCTGTTCCTTCTCTTTTAAGTTTCTCTTCTAACTACAAGGACAAGTGCAAAAGAATCACTGAAACAAGACTGAGCAAGTTGAATGGTTTGATAGTCTGGAAATTATTAAAGAAGTCCTTTCTGATATAGCTGGAAATACAGCTATAAAATCTGGTGTTGTCAGATGCGATTTTTTGACTTTGAAAAAGCATTGTCCTTGAATTTTTGTGCTAAGCAAAACTAACTCAAGTCACTGAGTAAAACAAATGATTTATCCATGACCTAACCAGTAATATTTACCAACCTTTGCAAAGCAGTCTGGGCTGCTCAAAAGCAGAAATGGAAACACCAAAGTCTGGATGTCTATTCGTGGTCTAAATTCAGATGCGCTCTTAGGAATTCTGCAGTGTCGCCACTGGTGAGCATGCATCTTTCATCAGCCGTGGAATGGGTATGGAGCATTCTAAAGGATTACTACTTTTATGTGCTATTTTGAAAGAACAATTATTGCACGTGTGAATCAGTAATCCAGTGGTGTTTTATAGGCAATCGGTTTTGTGATATTTATTCATTTCCTCCATCCCCTGTCTAAGCAGCTTAGGGAATTTCAGGGGGAAAAAAAGAGAAAACGATGAAAAATGCGTAGTTAAACATTCAGTCACGAAACACTGAAGTAAAGGTTTAAGCAACCTAAATAAAACTAATATGTATTCTTGGCATATGGATCAAGTCCAAACCTGAGACAACATTTTTCATTTCACCATACAACAGTACAAATCTAGTTTCAAGGAACAATATCCATAAGAAATAACTGTTGTTTACAATTTTTTCAAAGTTATCCTTTCTTAAAAAAAAAAAATCTAATACATAAATACAATGGAGAATGTTGTTTATATGAAGTCTTTCTCAAAAGAAAGCATTTAAAACCAAATATAATGCTAGGAAAAATTTGCAGGCATTAAGAAGCTTGCTATGTAGTGACAAAACGCTCATTTCCACTCCATTTCCAAGAAGAGGGAGTTTGGTTTACCAAACTATCTTGGTCTACATCCTTGCCACCAAAAATATTACAGGAAACCAAAGATGCTGGCATTTTTCTGTCCAGACCTGGGTAGGTATGACAATCATAGAAGATTCACAAGAAATTATTTGCCAGTCTGTTGTTACCCTCACATCAGCCTTCATAGTCAGCCCATACATCAGAGGAAAGGCAGAGGAAATGGTTGCTCTGCCTCGCGTGGGTTGCTGTCAAATAGCTCAGCAAGGTGTCCAAACCAGACCTGTGAACTGAGATGGCCTAATGTGCCCCATGAGGCCATGGATCATTTCTGCTGCATAAAGGCCTTCACTGCTACACCTCTTTCAGCTTTGCAATCTGAGTCTAGGAGTAAACTAAATCACCTGAAAATAATTCAGGCATTGATGTATGCAGCTTGCTCATGGGCTGAGAAGCAACAAGGACACTAGCCTGTTCTCTATAAATTTCTTGTAAATCACCCCAATTCTTTAAAAAAAAAAGGCACAACAATCAGCTAATATAATTTAAATGGTTTGGATTTTCTGTTGAATAGGACACAGAGATATGTATAAATATACATAGCTATACAAATTCAGAGAAAAGCTGACACATCTTTTTACCTTTTGTGAGAGAATCATTAAGTTTTATGTGCAGACACCTCTATTTTAAATCATGAAGCTAGCAGCAGAACTACTTGCCTTTTCCAAAATCTTGCCTCAGCCCTCAACCTCCAAATAAAATATTAATTGCTGATGCTTTTATTACAGAATCACTTCATTAATCCCAGACAGTATCACCATATATGAATGCATTATAACTCAGTTCTGGGATTCATTAATCGACCTAGTTAATTTGATCCCTAAAACCCCGTAATTAGGAATGTGTAAAATAGGTTGAAAAAATCTGTTGTGAGCAGACATCACCTGAACAGTGAGTGTATAAACCTTCAGTAAGCCTTGTTCCTGGGATTTTTCTTTTTATATTTAAAAGGCTTTAGAAAGTTTGCACTAAAAAGGAGACCAGGCGAGTAAAATGTTTGAAAACCAGGGAGAGCAAATAACCTTTTATACCAAGTTATTTCATTTATCTATGTGACCTAATCTAATTCAAAACCTCCACAGGTATCTGTCAGAAAAGCATGTGTAGCAAAATAGGCTGCAGTCACAGAGAGAGAGAGAGAGAAAAAAAGAAGTTCCTGGGAATGAAAAAAAAAGGCCTGAATTCAGCTCTTTTTGAATCCCAAATTGCACTTTAAAGGGTCATGTATGCCAGGTGGGGTACCTCTTAAAAAAGAAAGATCTTCCACCTTGGAGGAGAGCAATCATCAATGTATGCAGCACCCAGAGGAAAAAGATGTTTGAGAAGGTGAATGGCTGAATATGTATGTGTTTTAATAAAGCATTTCATTTGGAAGGTTTTTGCAGCATTCACACAGATTGAGTTTTAGGGAGGAAGTGACTCTGCTTGGCCTGCTCTACTGTCAGAGGAAATAAGTGAAACTAAAATGAAGTGATAATATACTGTAGGAAATTTAAGAGAAAGAAAGGCAGAGGAAAAATGGCAATCTGGGACCGTACAGCTGATCCCCAAAATAGACACAATGACCAGTGCCAAACTAGCTGCCAAAAACAGTAGATTGTAAAATTACCTAATACCTATGTCATGTTTACTTTATATTTACATTGGGGAACAGGCTCCCCAACAGACACAATACTTGACAGTATTTTTGTTCACTGTCACTATCATTATCCACCATCTGCTCTGCCAGATTTCCTTTCTGTTCCTTTTTGTGCATTCATCAGCATAGTAGTAAGTAACTACCTTAATGACTGCAGCATATTGCTTCTGGATTAGCAGCAGATATTGTACTACTCCTGACTTATGGACAGAGCTGTAAGTAGGAGACCTGGCAGGGGGTTCCATTTAAAATCCTTTCCTCTTTGCAAAAGGAAACAGAGTACCTAGGAATTTTTTGTCCCAACTCACTAGCAGAGATGTGATCTATGGTTTGGCTTTAAAAAAAAAAAGTACCTCCTTCTGTGAAATTCAGTGAAGTACCCGCCAGCTCCACAGAGATGGCTGAATTCTGACAAGATGTCTTAGTGTGATGGGTAGCCTGAAATACTGGCAGAGAGCTCTGCTTACTTTGCTCAAAACCACGGATAGAAAAAAACACAGCTTTGAGAAAAGGGCAGCTTTTGAAAAGGACACGTGTTTGCTGACTGAACCTTGTGGGTTAATATGGTGACCCGCAAGCACAAGAAGGCCTTTTTGTCTTTGTAGTCTGTGGGTAGATGCAGCAGCGGGTAATCCAATCCTGGCACATCTTTACTTATTCTTTGCTTTGAAGCCATCTAAAGTGAGTTCTCCAAAACTTATCTCAGTGCTCTTTTTATGTGTGCTGAGCAGACTTTTTGTTGTTGAGTTTAGTCAAATACTGAAAAAGTAAGCAGGGGTGGGTTTTTTTCCTTCTGAAAAACTGAAAAACAAACCACTTTTTTCAAATATCTTGTACCAAGACAGGGGCAGGCAGCCGATGGGAAGGGGAAAAGCTAAGTAAATGTGAAAAAAGAAAAAAAATTGCAAAGAATAGCCAAGGGAAATTTGGACTGGAAAGGCTCTTCAAGAGTCTTTGGTATGGTATAAGGAAATACAGCAGAAAAAGACATAGATGTATATACATTCAAAATATATTATGGAAAGTTTCCTACTAAAAACACATTCAAAAGTACTTACTTCTGATTCACAAAGAGAGGAAAAATGAAGTGATCTTAAGCTTCAGGGATCCCAGGATGGAGCGCTGCCAGGCTGCTTGAAAGCAGGCAGCTCAATGCAGCCCAGACAGGCAATGGGCTAAAAGGCACAGGAGCCTCATTCTGTCCCCACTAAATTCAATGGCAAATTTGGACTTAGGGAACAGGCATGGAGTGAGCAATTGTATGTAACAGTCAGGGACAGCAGAAGTTAGCAGTGGTGTGAGAGCTTTGTTAATATGCTTGTGCCTGGATCTGTCAGTGAGATCTGCTCTCCTCTTGGCTGAGGAGTGATTCCTGAGGCTGATTTCCACCAGCCTGTGGAAATGAATCTAAAGTAAAAGGAAGACCAGAACCCAAAGCGTGGAACTATCAGTATGCAAAAAACTGGTGCCATAATGACACTTTCTTAGGGCTTTCACAGGCCAGAGCTGTGACCTGACTACATCAGCACTGGTGTGGAAAGACAAACCAGAAGGGACTTAACTCTTCTGCACTTGTGCTAATATTCACTGATGGGGAAAGTGTTGCGTATTTCTTGATTTTAGCTGCAGAATAATTCCAAACTCATGCCAATCTACTTAGCAAGTCCATGGCTTGGCTGCAACAGTTTCTCAAGTTTTAAAATGTGCATTTGTTGCAAACATGTGAGAAGCTCACTGGTATCAGCCTCTAAGGGCTTCAGAGTTTTCCAGACAGTCTCCTTCAGATATGCCTTTTCTGATTAAATCACATATTATGAAGTGCAAAAGCAAATATTGCTAGATGATTATTATCTAAATATTACTCTTCTCTATACATTAGCTTTCGAGGAGCATTCAGGGTTGGGTGGTTTCTCTCACAACCAGTAATAAGAAGTTAGACACTACTTTTTTATTTTCCCTTTGGTATTTTTGGTGCACATATATATATATATATACACACACATATATTTGTCATTTTATTGTCATACAGTATGAAAGGAACTGTGCTGTTACAAACTATAAAATATAGTCATTGGCTAAACTCCCAAAATTAAGTACCCTTTTAATGTGTCTCAGGGTTCAAGGTACCCATCGCTGAGATTCCTCCTAGGGGATCTAATTTCATACTGAGGTGCATTATTAACTGAACAACTGCAAATGGAAAAAACTATTGATCACATGGGATAAGACAGAGAATCTAGACAAGTGAAATGCATACTCTGAGCTATCACAGCAGGAGGTAAAGCTCATACTGGTGTTGCAAGTGGGTCTAAGTGGCACAGCTCAAGAGTATGTGGTGTCAGCCCATGGAAATGCACTGGGAGGAGGCTTGAGGAGGAAGTCTTGCAAAAACCAGGTCCCTTGGCTTTAAGAGCTTTGAAAATCAGCAGGGACTGCTTAAAATAAATCCTCTAGTTTATAGACAGCCAACATGAAGGGCTCAGGCAAGTGTAATATGAGCATGGCTGCTCAATCCTGTGAGTGAACATGATGCTGCGTTCAGGACCAGATGTAGTTTTGATACTTTTCTCAGAGCTAATAATGGAGCAGCAATTCACTTTCTCCAGAGAGAAGAGTGAAAGGCATTTTAGCAGCCTGAATATATTTGTGCACAGGGCCAACAAAAATGGCAGGATAGATTCAGAAACTCTTCATGGAGTTGTTTTTCTGCACACAGAGCAGCAACATTTAGATCCATATTGTAAAGAAAAAATGAATGTTTTTTGGAGCAGCTGACTGCAGGCAAGAAAGATGGTAGTACTCTTGTGGGTCCTATATCCTTATAGATGTACAATGTCAGCTTCAGCTGTCTTAAACCAAACCCACCAACCCAAAGACAGTTCTTCCTTTTAATGACTTTCTGAATAGCAAGGTCATATGTTTTTTGACAACAGGAAATTGTTACCCAGGTATGTTTCTGAATTTTCCTTGTATCACTATTTATGTGCATAGTTGACAAAGACCTTCCTTTTATATCTCTTGAAAATGGAGAACATAACATTATCACCACCTATTTTTTTTTAGTACAACTGCAGAGGGACAGCTTTGCTAAGATATTTAGACATTTAGATCTTGTAACAGGGTCTGCAGAAATGCTACAGGTGTTAGACAGGCCTTTGTCTCTCATTAATAACTCATCCTTCAAGTTGTTGCAAATACATCATGAGAACTGAGGCTTCAGAGAGAGTAAAGTTGCACCCACACAGTCCCTTCATCACAGATCCAATCCTCTTAAAACTAGAGCATGTCTATGTTTTAGATAAATTTAAGAAAAGTGTATGCTGTAGGATAATGTCTAAATACTCACTCAACAGATGAGCCTAGATGATCTGTCAGTCCCCTCAGCTGGATAGCAGAGAGAAAATATAACAAAAAGGTCAGGAGTCAAGATAAGGGCAGAGAGATCACTCAACAGTTACCACCATGGGAAAAACAGGCACAGCTCAGGGAAGCTTAGTTTAATTTAGTTAAAATCAAATCAGGGTAGGATAATGGGAAATTATCTCCAAACTTAAAACACCTTCTCAGCCACTGCAGCTGTGTCCTTCTCAGTGGGAGGACTCGTCGCTCATCCCCTGCCCCAGGGGTGGTCCCTGCCATGTGAGACACTCCTCCATGAATTTCTGTCCCGGTTTAGAGCAAATTTGGGAGAAAACCCCTGAACAGGGTCCCTCAGGGAAGCAAACCCAAACAGCCCCTCCCCCAACAGGTCCAGAAAAGAATCTCCTTAGAGAAAAGTGGAAAAAGCTATTTATTTAACAAACAAAGTGCCCACAAGCACAAAGAATGAATAATATGAAACAATAAAACCTCTCATCGCTCTGAAGTGAGATGGCAAACTGAGAAAGTCCCTGCAGGTGTAGCTTGGCTCGCTCAGTCTCTTATCAGTTCCTCCGGTGCTGGAAAATGCCAAGGCCCAGGCCCCAGTGGGCTGCAGGCGTGAGCTCCCGATGCTCTTCTGGTTTTTTCACTCCAGAGCAGGTTTAAACAATCACAAGAAAAAAAATAAAAACAAACCCAAAAAACCTGTCCAGGGAACCTCTCTGCCTCAGCTAGCTAAAACTAATAAAAGCACAGGAGATCTCTGTCCCGCTGTCTGTCCGTGCCTCAGACAAACACAGCCCTGGAGCAGAATGTGGAAGAGTGAGAGCAGTTTCTGAAAACACACTCGGGGCTTTTCCTTCTCCCTGCTCTGCCCTCAGAACCAGTTTTAAAGGCACAGAACACAGTATCCAACATAAACAGAACAGACGATTGAGGATACAAGCATCATAAAGTCACCCTAGGACAATTCCAATGTGAATCCTTCCCATGGGATGCAGTTCTCCCATGTGGTCACTTCTGCAGGGGGCAGCCTTTCAGGAGCAGGGAGTGCCCACATGTCTTCCACAGCTCCCTCAAGCACACCTGCCTGCTCCTACTTCAGGGCACTCCATGGGCTGCAGGTGGATCTCTGCTCCGCTGTGCACTGCCAGGGGCTGCGGGGGCACAGCTGCCTCTCCGTGTTCTGCACCACAGACTGCAGGGGAATCTCTGCTTCAATGCCTAGAGCACTCCCTCCTCTTCCTTCCTCACCGACCTGGGTGTCTGCAGGGCTGTTGCTCTCACATATTCTCACTCCTGTTTCTTCGGTTTTCATTGCCATATTTTTTCCCCTTTTTAAATATGTTGATATCACAGTCAGCCATGTGCTTGGCCTTGGCCAGCAGCAGATCCACCTGGGAACTAGCTGGCATTGATTCTGTTGGACATGGGGGAAGCCTCTCACAGAAGCTTCTCACAGAAGCCACTACTGTAGAGCCTCCACTACCAAAACCTTGCCACACATCTTGTGTTGGTTTGGAAGCTTATAGCATTGGTGTGGTTACTCTAAGACTAAGATATACAACCAGGACAGTGAACAAATAGTACAGGACCCTTGAGTATGTTAAGGTAACTGTCTAGCTGACTATTCAACTCCTGGTACAGATAAGTATTTCCCTTCCTACTCAGGCTATCACAGAACACTGCAGGTGGGTGTTTCTTTGGTATCTCAAGCAAAGAGGCTGTGTTATTCAATACAATGATTTGCAATGAGGAACTCTTTTTTACTTTGTTGGAGTTTTTTTTGTTTTGGTTTGGTTTGGTTTGGTTTTGGGTTTTTTTGTGACACTAGGATTTTGTCAGAATCACTTCCTTTCTCTCCTTTCTGACCCCTTGAGGTACAACTAGAAGAGATGCATTTTTTCATGAGTTCGTAAATGAGAAACAAGCAAAGTGATCTGGAAAGGTTTCACTGAGTACACTGGGTTTTTTAATTCCTATTTATTCTGTGTATAAGCACAGTAGGATGAAATGCTCTTTAGACCTTTAAGTGTGCTTGAATTGTACTCAACCAATTTCCATTCCTTGCTCACAAAGGCTATTGAAGTAAAGCTGCTCCCATACCCACTAGGTTGAAAGGCATCATTCAAACATAGAATTACTCGAATTGTACGTACATGAGAAATTGTTTTCCTGTCATAAGGTTATCATAAAATAAACAGCAGAATCTGCATGAAGTACACATCTGACTCATGGCTATCCATTCAGAAGGCATACTGTCTGCACTTAGTTCCTCTTTTTTTCTTTGTTATGTGCTTCAACATATGAAGAGAACAAAAACAGAAAAATCATCCTGACAGTATAGTATCTGCCCAGAAGGAATATATGCAAAGTATAGGATGAAAAGCCTTTGACATGCTCTATAAACAATATATCCAAATATCTCCCATCAACAATGGCAAATTAGGAGAATCAGCAAACATAATATTAATAATAATAATAGTAATAAAATATTTTAATATAATTTCCATCTATCTACAAGTTGCATTAATATGAATTTAGAGCTCATCAAGAGAGGACAGGGTTGAAATTTATTTAATAAAGAATAAAGGCATATGTTTGATCTAAAGACAGTCTAAATTTAAAAAGTCTTACTGGCTCTAGTCAGCAGAGGAAAGTAGCAGTTCTACGTGCAGTTCTTCAGCCTAGTTTGAATATTACTTTTGTCTGAGTTAACTGCTGAACTCCCATGCCCAGTTTTTGCCATTTAATATATGGAGAATCTAGAAAACTCAGCTCAAAAACACCCTCTAGACTCCAGGCATTAAAGATCAGTATATGATGAATGCTATCATGGAAGTCCATGAGGTCTCCAAGGACACAGGATTGATACTTATTCTCAGCAATTATTCTCTTTCTAGAAGGCTTGAGGAACACAGACACATTTGCAACTTAATTTACCTGTAAAATGTAGAGAGGACTCTATTATGAATATAGATAATTACTATTGTGACGATAATATGGAGAATGACTAGTAGGATTTTTGTAAAGCTCTGCCTGATCATTTATGGAACACAAAAATAGAAAAGTAGAAAAATTTAGACATCTCAACCAATCTTTTGGCTACATATTCTTAAGAAAAACTGAATCACCTTACTATATAAGTAACTATCTGGTTTCATTCAAGAGAGGCAAGATATAATTTGTCTCACAGAGTCATCACCATGAAAGTATGTAAGTCAGACTACATCCTGTTCCATTTTGTACTAAGACAAAAATGAACAAAAAGTCAGTATTTCCTAACTGTGCTTAAGAGCTCTCAACAGCGCATAGGAAGGAGTTTGGAGAAAATTCTCTCAATCAAGGAGCAAAAGGGTCCAGCTAATCAACACCCACAACTGTGAAAACTGCACTAATTCCAAAGCATCTTACCAATTTTACCAATACTTTTAGTCATTATACAAAAACATCAAAATGGTAGGCAACATCCAAGGAAACAGAATTATCTCTAACTTTTTGTGATTTCTTCATCAGAAAATCTCAACAGCTCAACTCTGCCAAGAACCTAAAAGCCTAATCAATATTCTCACAAAAAAAATTTCAGATACCAGAATAAACTTTGTGTAGATTTTCTGCAAAATGTGCATTATTTTAGCATGTAATCAGTGCAAAGAATTATTCATGAGGCAGATCTCTGCATTATTTGCCAGCAACTAATCAAAACACAAACAGAAGCAAGGAGGAGGATGCATGTAGAATGTGGAGCTATTGATTCTTTCTCATCTGCAGTATTTTATAATAAATGCATTCAATCTTTAGGGTTTATTAATCACTAATATTACTAGAAATTAATTGTGAAGTACTTTGTTCATTACATGAGTTTATCAAGTTATGCTCCCAGCTGGAGAATTCAGCAATGTCTCGAATGAATCCTCTACATTCTTGTATTTTACTCATTGACACTCAAAGCAATTTTGATCAGATGCTAAAGAATTATTTTACCACATTTGTATGTATTTGAAAATCATGTTTCCTTGATTAAGATTAGCATTGAAAGCCAATGAGATTGTGTGTGTTTCTATTCAGAATTCAACATTGCTTTGCTAAAAGTTTCTTCTCTTAAGAGCAGAGTAAATTTATGAATCAGAAACTCCTGCATATGTAGTTTAGGATCTCATTCCCTTTTTGCAGATTAATGCTTTTCCTTTACTTGTTATACATAGCATGAAAATTTCTGGAAAACTAAATTCCTTTTTGAATTGCCTTTTGCTTTTCTCATTGCTGCTGTTCACACAACCCATTTGTTCTCAGTTGATGCTGTCATGGGTGGAATATACTCTGCATAAGAAAAGTATTCTTGACTAAATGTAGTAACTCTTGCTCTGTGCTTTACAGTTTGGCACTCTTTTTCTTCAGTAGAGAAGAAGATAGCCAAAATATTTCATCACTATCTTTACTAACAAGCTGAGGTATTGTGAAGTTTTTTTTCTGTTTGTTTTACCCAAGCCATCAAGCTATATTTGATACTAATCTGATTGCAACTTTGGGCGCTCCATTATTCTCAAGACCTGTAGAAAGCTATAAAGCATATAGCTTCAGTTATTGCTTTAGATATAGCTGTATTGCTTTATCTTTCTTACAAATAATTTATACTGTATATATTTTTAACTAAGTCCATTAATTTTTTGTTGGTAAATTTTACAGGGATAAAAAATTTGTTCAAATATTGAAGGTCAGAAGGACATTTCACTCACCAGGTTTCCTGTTCCATCCCTAGATTGTACCTGTATGAACAGCTTTGTGAGACAAGATTTATAGACACCAAAAATGCATTTTTCAACAAGCCATCAGTTTGATTTGTAGAGCAGGAACATGCCAAGTTGAAAAGTCTGTAAAAAGTAGTGCTGAGTCTCTGTTTTGTCCTTGTTGACAACAAAGATATCTTGCGTGATTATAGCTTTTGGTATTAAAAAAACTCAGAGGCCAATTTTTGCCAGGTGGCCTGGTAGCCTGGTGAGGCTACACTTCCCAAAAGAATTCAAGATCTAAGGTTCCACTTAATTTCACTTAGAATAAACTTAGACTTGGGTACTTGCTACTAATTTTTCACTTCACCAAACATGAGTTTAGCAATGTTTTCAACTTATAAATAGGGACATATTAAAAGCCCAAATCTGTCAATGAGGATATAACTAAAAAGCATGGAGATGTAGCAGTTCTTCAGGGCCTTTTCACAGCTCCAGCCTCACATACCCAGACACTCAGACAACTTCTTGAGCAGTGAACAGCGATAGATTAATCTTGTGTTAATGCATCAGAACAAGGACTATGTGACCTGGTCACATGAAGCACAGTAACATACAGACGAATGCCACACTTGGACTGGCACAACAGCACAGGTACAGCTCTGCAGTCCAGTCATGTGTATGCCAAGACCTGAAAACTCATCACCTGAGTTGATGCAGTGACAAAATCTGGCCTTAAGCCATTCAGTAGCCAGCAGTTTGTGCAGACCACACAGTGGCCTAATTTTTCAGGCTAGTCTTGTATGCTTCAAAAGCATGACACAGAAGGCTTTTTCATTAGAAATAAGATATCTGTAGCTGCCTCTCAGCTGCACATAATTTCTAAGTGTGCTGTATTTTGAAGTATGACAGGATTCAGGTAACCACAGGGAAAGCCTCCCCAATAAAATACATTACTATGCTTAGATAGTCTGGCAGTAGAGTAGAAGAAATAGAACAGCAGTACTGCAGAGGCCCTTTACATGGTCTCATATACTGTGCATCTGGTATATAGGGTGTAATATTACTTTAGAACTGTACTTGAACCATCAGAGGTGATACGTGCATTTTCCTATTTATCTGAAAAGTGCTTCTTGTCATTTGAATCCACTGATCTTTCTGAGGTTTCATGACTATGACCATTAAAGGAATGTGTCTTTTCAGCAACTTAGTTATGGCAGATCACAGTACCTGGTAATTTGTACAATTTCATAGACATTTATATAGCTATAGTATAACTTCAGTTCATGATGACCCTGGGAGGTAATATAGAGAAGATAGAGTAGAAAGTATAAGTGAATTGGTGTTGCCTTTTCTAATAATTGTAAACCATATTATAATAAAGAACATAGTAATGATAATCTGCCACTGCTCACCAGTCCACCTTCATTCTCTTTTTCAAATGAGATAACAGTATGACCATAGGAACAAAGCCACCCAACAGCACAGCTGCAAGCTGCAAATATCAAACTGCAAACCTCATTCTAAGTGCTTAAAGCACTCAGTCACTACAGAAGACAACTGAAAAGCTGATTTATTAAATCTCTGTCCTAGGAAACCCACACAGAAAAAAAATCTAAATCTCATAAAGAAATATTCATTTGCTGGGAAGACACATCTGACACCTGGGGTACACCTGTGAGGTGGAGATAAACTAGGAGATAGAAAATTTTCACTGTATTGTATAAAGAGATACCAAAATAAATCCTGTTGGTCTCATTCCAAATCTTTCAGTCCTTATTAGTTACATGATCAGTGAGGGGAAGAGCTATTCCACAATGAAAATGGTCATAAATATTGAGTTTGGAAGTGCCTATAATAAAGTGGCTTTCCAGGATACTTATGATGAAGTAAATAAATTTCTTTCAATAAGAAAGTTGTACTTGCAGATTCTAAGAGTGTCCTGTGATCTCAAATACATAAAAGGTTGATAGAACTTAACAGTCCTATGCAGTCTGATCTTTTTCAGTTGTTTAAACTTGTATCATCTCTCCATAGCAGCTAGAATCTCCATTAAGTTCCTGTTACTGACAGAAGAAACAGGCCACAATCCAACAAAGCACTTAAACACAGCTTAGTTTTAAATATGTGAAGTTGTATTGAAACCAATGAGAATACTCCCATGCTAAAAGTAAGCACATGCTTAAGTCGTCCACTGGATCAGGGCCATAAAATAATGCAGTTTTGCCAATAAATAACTTGTCTATCAGATTAATTTCCATTGAGACTCATGGATTTTTTTAAAAAGCTACTTACTGTCAAAAGACAAGGAATTTCTGATTGCTTGTTTCTGATCTTTTGATTGGGTTGGTGTAACAGTGGTATGAGATCAGAATCAGGAGTGAGGCTTCTAAGAGGACTATGTTTGGTGTACAAAAATAATTTTATGATCCAAGAGGCATTTACTTGTATGTGCATTCACAAGCAGAACCTGGAACATTTTCTTAGCTGACACAAGAAAGTTTCCAGAAAGCAGACATACAAATTAAAGCTTCTGAAAGGATAGACCTAATTTGCCTCACACACTAGCATGGGATTTTAACTAAATTGTTTTTTCTGTGTACATATTGTAAACCTTATGTTTTCTAAACAAGGAAGAAAGAATAGCTTCAGCATGCTTGTCATCTGGATATATCTCTTTTGTCAAGATCCGGATGAAAGGGCTAAAATTGATAGCTTTCTTCTAGCTGTCTTAATTCATAGCCAAGCAAGCATACTCTTCTTCAATGCTTTACAAAAAAAAAAAAAAAATCTGTTTGGTAAAACTTATGTAACGTACTTTTACTTCTTACAAAAACTGAAAAAAGGGGAATTTTTTTCCAATGGCATGAAAAGCCAATTAGGACTGCCAGGAAAGTGTGTAGGGAAAGCAGGAATATGCCATTTGGCAGAGGGGTACAGAAATTGGTACCTCACCATCTAGAGCCAAATCTGGTATGTGATGGAGCTGATCTCTCTGCTAATATATTACATTTGTGAATGCTGCCTGGAAAATTGTAGCATGAGCTGTAAAGTGCCAGAGAGTGACACTGGAATTATAAACCCTTTAAAGAAGCATTTAGACAAAATAAACAGAGAGCAGGCCATAGGAGGGATAATGGGCTGCTCCCCGTTAGTCAATGCAGTAAAATGTTGGAGAGAATTAGCACTAAAGGGGAAACTTCAGGTAAGTCATATTCTGAGTGACAGACTGGTGAAAAGGGAACTGTTTGGGAAACAGGTCTTTTCCAATAGAACTCTGTGTTTAAAACATGGTATGGGAAAATATTTCAAAGGAGTAAATTTGTCTCAAAATAAACGTTTAAACCTTTTGCTTTCTGCTTTGCAATTACTTTATTACTGAATATGTTTTATATTTAAAAAGTCAAGAATGTTTCTAACTATATTAAAGAAGCGAATGGTTCATAATTACTGCAGCTACCATCCAACTGACTGAGGGTACTGTGAGATGTCATAGCAGCTGATGGGCAGCACTCTCACCTGAAGAGACTTTTTTTAATGTATATTGGAAAGGGAAAGGAAGAGAGTTTGATTAAAATGAAGCATATACTGGGTTTGTGAGACAAGGCTGTGGTAATGGGGCCACTAGAGATGTGGCTTCTCTGAGAAGCTGCTGGTCTTCCCCCATGTCTGACAGGGCCAATGCCAGCTGGCTCCAGGATGGAACCCACTGCTGGCCAAGGCTGAGCCCATCAGCAACAGTGGCAGTGCCTCTGGGATAAAGTGTTTGAGAAGGGGGGAAAAAACAGAGCAACTGCAGATGAAGGGACAGGAGTGAGAGGAACAGCTCTACAGACAACAAGGTCAGTGCAGAAGGAGGAGCAGGAGGGACAGGAGTAGCTGCAGGTGATGTAGCAGAGATTCCCCTGCAGCCCTTGGCACAGACCATGGTGAGGCAGCTGTGCTCCTGAGCCCATGGAGGTCCATGGTGGAGCAGAGATCCACCTGCAGCTCCTGGAGAATTCCATGCCAGAGAATGAGAGAATGCCTCGGTAGGCAACCAGTGTCCAGCCAGGATCAGCCAACCACAAAGAAGAATATTGTTCGGAGTTACAGAGACCAAATGAAATCATGGACATAGGCTCATTGCTGAAGAAGGAAGAGTCAGGCTCTATTTCTTTTCACAATTTAAGATTTCATTAGAAAACGTTAAAGTACTGTATTGCGTCTGCTATTTGACATCTAGATGGCAAGTGATCATAATATTCTCAGGAAATATTAATCAACTTGCCTTTAAGTAAGTTGGTACTGAAATTTTTCAAGTCCAGCAGTGTCAGCAAAGCAGATGCTCAGATGACATGGAGGAGCAGGAAATGGACTGTGCATCGACCATTAGAGAAGGATTTCTCTACATAATGAGGATGGGACTTCAGAGAGATTATGTTGAATGTGTGCATGTTGAAGGTGAGTTTTACCTGATAGGGGCATTTGCAAATATAGTCACAAAATAGCAAATTTGCAGCAGTTTCCAAAGTGTTAATTATGCTCTTCTATTATACTGTAAATACATAATCAATACATCAGTGAAACAGGATCTTGTTGGTCTTACAGGTGCCATGCCCTGTGCATCATTAATCAATTAGGCCACTGTTAAAGGCCCAAAGTAAGAGCTGAGCAGAGACTGGTGAAGAAATTATTCCAGTACTTGAGAGGTAACATCTCCTACTAAGTTTTGTCACAGAGTCAACATCAGAGTTTAGCTGGAGTACAGCTGCTGGGAAAAACAACTACAGCAGCTCAATCTGCAAGGCAGAATATTCGCTTCAGAACTGATGAATTTTTAAATGCTTTTGCTTTGTCTAACATAGGAAACTGGCAAACACCTATGTAAAAAAAGACTGGCAACAAACCCACTCACCTGATGTGTAAAAATGCTGTGAATGGCTTTTGTTCATGCATTTTGTTCATGCAGTGACTTCAGCGCAGAAAATACTTGAATTTGCATCTTCTAGCCCTTGACAGTGTCCTGACTAATACTGAATGCATTTATTTTCATTTTGAACAGAAATCTCTGAAGACATGCCTTTTCCTGCTAAGTTCTTGATAAAATGTATATATTTCTAATGAAGAAATCTCTTTCAAGCATTAAAAGTTTTCAGAAATTTCCTTATAAAAAAAATTCCATAGAATTGCCTCTTCCTGAGGGGTGCCCCACATCTATATATAGAAGTTTACAAGATGCCTGCCAAGGACAGGACTGTGGTCTGGATGCCTCTGTTATGAAAGTCTTGAAGAATATTTTGCAGGAAACATGTGTTGTACTACACACAGGTAGACATATTATTAGAGTAATGAAATTTCTCCATGGAACTTGTGCAAATTAGGTATTTTCTGAAAATTTATTCCCTCACAGCTGACTGGATGCTGTCATGAGTTCTGCTGAAAATGTACAGCGTGAAACAGAATCCATTTTGTCTCCCTATTATCAGTTTTGCCAAGCTATAACAAGAAAGAAGGAGTAAAAACTAGTTGGACAAAACCCCCAAGTTATTATTCAATACCAACAGATTTCTAACTTAGAAGTCCCATTTTAAGAAAGTTCCTTTTTATAGAATAACACTACTGTTTCAAACCTTATATAAAACCCAATACTGTTGACCCATCCTGTACAATAGTCAGACTTCACTAGAAAGAGCCTCTTACAGTGAGTTGGTGAAAAAGAAGGAGGGCTTTGCTTAAAAGCCCAGAAGATTTTGTAGCTAATATAAGATGTATTATACATTCTCAGACAAAGCCTGGGATTTGCTGGATCTCAGGAACACTCCTAAATGTGGGCAGTGTGTCCCAACTATCCCCCTTTTCAAGAAACTGGCTTCTTTTGCTGCCACACTATGAGCTGTTTATCTTGGGCTTCATGTAGCCTTTTATAACCCATTGCTCCTCAAGATTATTAGTCCCCCTATTTGAACAACTGCTGTGCATACTTTGTACCTTTATCCCTACCATCAAGACAGGAAGGAGTCTGCCCTGATCTTGCCCTTAAACATTACTGAAAGATCAATTAAATAAAATAGGTCTAAAAATATAGACACATTCTTTAATTTAGGCTGAAAAGTTTTCAGAAGCAAAAGAATATTAAGTATGGTTAATTATTTCTTTTTATTCTTTGCTCTAACTTTGTAGTTGCTCCATACATGGAGTTCCCATTGTGAACCCTGTCTGTGAAAAGTTGGACAGGAGGGAAAAGCTACACAAAAGAAGTGAGGAGGATTGCAATCATGAATATAACAAGAACACTTCTTTCAAGTACATCATCAAAATTTAACAAATCAGCACAGGCATTTTCAAAGTTCAGAACCTGTCACTGTTCAAACAATGGATCAGGGTTTTTTACCTTCCTTAACCCTTGAATCACTTCCAGAAGCATAGCCATTCCCAAAAATATGTCTTCCCTTCCCAAAATATATTTTCCATTTCTCAAGCTGCATGTTTCCAAAAGGTAAGTGAGAGAAGCGCACTAAACTTTTTGAAAAAGCGAGGTGGTTCTCATGGCTCGTGAGTGTGCTCTCCACTGCCAGGACAGCCTGGTGAGCACACCCTGTTCATCCTGCCCAGGAGAACTGGACTCTCACTTGTGCTGTGAACAGCTCCATTGTGTCTCAAGAACAGAGCTGTCTGTCTCAGAGTGCTCTTGCTGTACAGTAGCATCTAATTTGTGAAAGGGTGGACAATGGAATTATGAACTATCCATTTTATTTCTTCTCAGGACCTTCTACACTCTATTTTTGATGAGATTTATAAATTATTTTCCTTATGACTGCTAGTTTACATACACCAATGTTGGGCTTTAGAAATAACTCCTGATTCCTTCTTTCTCACATCATCATTGCTAATAAAAATGAAATTTTCATTACTGCTAGCTTGAAAAAGTAGATGACCTATAGAAGGGATGTTGTAATAAAATGTACTCATTTTAAAATACCTGTATCTTGCTGTGAATACACTGTTTTGCCTAAAAACTTATATTAAGTTCAAAATAACATTTTCCCCTCTATGTATCTTGTGGAACAACTTTTTTCATGAGCAAATCCTGCATTAAAAATAATTTTTAAATTGCTTGTTCAAAAAAATATAATGGCCTGTGTTTCTTGCTGCATTTGGGACAATGCAAAAGTGCCCATGTGATGTGGTACAAAGGCCATGCTGATACATATTCAGGATGACAAACATAACTCACTCAATTGCTTTGCCACCCAAAGAATACAGCCATCCCAAACTCATCTGGCTAACACGTTTTTGCCAAAGCAGTCACACATGCTTTCCTTGCCACTGCCCCATTCTTAATGAGGAAGGAATTTGGGAAGATGGTCTCTTGCTCAGTCACATGCTTTGCATACAGGGCACTCAGGCAAATGGCTTTGCTGGGACCCCTATATTATTTAAACACATCCTGGTTTAAATTGCCATTCTGCAATCTGTTTGTGCTATACTTTCTGTAAAATGGCATTAGAAATGTTGTGGTGAACACATCCGGAACACATATGAACCCATCCAGAGACAGGTTCTGTAAACCTTTCCGTTTTACACACCTGCTTTATAACCAATATTCAGAAAATGAAACAGTGACATTAATATCACCACTTTCTAGAGATACAGATTAAAAAATAGCATAGCACTAGCCTATATATTGCTGTGGGAAGAAAGTTGCAGATGCAGGATTAAATCAATGTCTGTTGTAGGTTTGAAAAAGTAAGCTGTTGCATATAAATATTTACAAATGTTGTGGGCAGGTAGATTTTTGAAAACAAAAAGAAAACCATTTCAATAGCAAGCTGATTTGCAGAAGATGAAGCTGGATCTGGGTTTCTAAATCAGAGGAATAGCGTGTAATGTGAAGGTTCAGTGGTCAGGGTTGGTTAGTACCACAACATTCATTTGTGGCTCTGCTAACACACCTCAGCATGGTGTGAGTCTGCAAGTTTTATAATTTCAGATTGCTATTTTCATCTTACTTTTATAGCCCTATGCCTATCAGCATCTGTGATTTCTAGTCCTTTCCTGAATTTCCACTTGCTTTGATGTGATGAAAGTACATATACAAATTTGATCAGACCATCAGGGATTGTTGCACACTATTTTTCAAGGCTATGAGATAAAGAAGAAATATTTGACTTCTAATAAATATCCATATACAAACAGTTACTTTTTTTACAGGAAAGAGAAAATATAAGGGTAGTAATAAATGAGAGATATCTCAACTTTATATGAATGAACAGCAGAAAATAGTAATTTTATTTTCCAATTTTTTAGCACAGTTTAATAGAGGATTTTTATTTTAAAGTGTTGCACTGGTGGTTCCTACCACTTCAGTGGCATACACTGACAGTGAGGGAACATACAGAAAGATATTTTTGACTAGGTTTTCACTGTTGGATATTACCATTTAGAAGGAGGGATGGTTTTATTTTGTCATTGTCTTTCTTCTTTTGTTTAGTGAGAAAGAAAAGAACACATTGCTTCTATGACTCATTCTTCTCATAAAAATCTCTGACTTTGATACTTTAATAGTCACGCTCCCCAGCTTGTGGCACAATGGGTAATGTGTTTGTAATCCTGGCATGGCACCTTCTATATGGATAATTCAGTCCCTCAGCCCAAGAATAGTTAAATAGTTGGAAGCAGAGATTTGTAAGAAGTCAAGTCTAGTTCAGGTGGAAGTTCAAGGCAGGGATTGTACACTTTGGACGCAAAATGATAAATGCAATCATCTCTTTAAGCTGGTAACTGGCAGTGCCTCCCATGCATTAACAAGTTACTCTAATGGCCAGACTAACTATCATGACGAAACCTGAAAAACCTTGTTCTGTCTGTGAAGTTTTTACCTTGGTGCTTGGTTTGCTGTGGAGGTTCTGCTCTGCCTCCTTATGTAGTTTTCTGTTGCTTTATTGAATTCCTTCTAAATTTAAAAGGCTCGTGAAGCTCACAGAATACAACTCTTTTAGAATCAACAAAAAGCTCCCACCTGGCAGCAGCTGCAGCAAGGTTATGCTGTCCTAATCCATTTCTCAGGTGAACAATTTTTAACTCTATTTGTGACAAGGATGTGGATTCAGGAGGGGGAGGGTGGGCAGGAAAGTGTCTCTGCACATGGAGTTTATGAAAATAGTGACCTTACAATGATAATCAAATTCCACTTATTTATTAGATGCATCTATTTTTCATTTTACACCACCAAAAACAGTGATGCTTATCTAGTAACAACCTTACAAGTTCCTGTAATCAGCAGGAGGACAGCAGACCTGGGTTGAGTGGGAGTAACCAGTATTTCTTGCAGGTACACATACACCGCCCCCCCCCCCTCGCATATATGTCTGTGCTCTCAATTTATTGAGAACATTTTCCCATGGCCTAGGTTACTGACAGAAAGCTGTCATTTCTTGGGATTATAAACTAGTGAGACACAGTAGGTTTGTGAAATCTGACAGTGAGCAGGATCTTGCTAAGGCTTGGTACAGACTTTGGGCAACCAGTTTCTTGGCCTGGTCATCTGGTTATCTGACTGCTTTTTTCTTTGAATTATCCAATTTTTAATCCCCTTCAATTTTCGAAAGCAGTGGTCTCTGTTACAGAAATTGCCATATGTGAAAAGTGTCAGTGTAAGTTTGCATTTGTGTTCATATAAAAAGAAAGCAGGTTTTGATGTTTACATGAACAAGGACTTTCGCTTTTCAGCTAACTTGAAAAAAAATCAGAGTATTAAAAAAAAGGGCCCAAACAACAAAAACACCAAAAACTCCCCCAAAATGAGAAGAACCACTTGTGACAGAGAGTGTATGCATGTAGGAGAAGGATGAAGTTAAGGCAGCTTTTGGAAGTCACTAGAAGATTCTTGGCATACGATCTATTTCTCACATTCTCAGTAGGAAGCCATGACTGTTTCTTCCTTGCCTTTCCCAATCAGATAAGTTGCACATCCCCTCCCAGACTCTGTCATGGCCTTTCACACTATCCCAAATTCCTGTGGGACTCAAGTACATCTCATCCTCCGCTCTACATCTTCTCTCTTCTCTGACTCTGACAATGTCCCATACGCTGGCATTCAATTAATCATCTTTAAGAAGCTGTCCTGTCCAGTGTTCCTCTTTTTTTTTTTTAGTTCCTTTTCTGGGGATGTAGAGTCCCTGCCTGTCACCTGGCATGCTGTACTGACTCTTTTATCAACCACAAAAGACAGAATTCATGATCAATTCTTAATTTCACCATTGTATTAATCAAGCATTTAGATTGCACAATTTTAGGAATAGCTGATTTGTATCAACCAAGGTGAAGTTTCCTGCTGTACCTCTCTGATGGGTATTGCTGCCTGTAGGGTCAGACTGTTTAATTCACTCATGAAACAGCTCCTGAAACACAACACTTTCTGCTTTGGGTTATAATAGAAAACTAAAATCAATGTCTAGCTGTGACCCCAGATTTAGACTTGTGCAGATGACAGATATTATTGCTTTACTTTGCAAAGGCACTGAGGTTTGCCTTTTAACAGAGGTGACAGGAATGTCTTCAGAAGATTCATAACAAATTGTTTGCTGTAATACAGGTGGATATACTGTGTTTAGATTGAAGTCAGACCACAAGTAAGCCTTATTTCTATTTAATTTCATTTTTTCTGAATTAGAGAAGAGTGAGTTATGACAGGTGGCCATAACTTCAGAAAAATCTTTTACTGCAGTTCTTACAGGGCAGAAGGAGACAGAAATGCAGAACTAAGTGATTCTGATTGCGTAGGTGTAAAAATGAGGATGTAGTAAGGCATAGTGATACTTTCCCTCTCTATACTTCAGTATAAGCATTTAATTGAAATGCTACTCAGCTGATGGAGAAATGAGTTGCTATAATAGTTAAACTTGCCATTAACAATGGATGATGGCCATATACGATTTCAGAACCGTCTGAAAAAACTCCGTCAAAAAATGAGTCTGAGCACGTTCTCATCTTCTCAAAGCTCCACCTTACACTTCTTGTTAGGTGAAACATAAAGCAAAACAGCTTCTTCAGATTAGTAAGCAGGGAAACAAGACTGCATCTATCTTAATTGTGCAATAGCTTCTCATCATTAGAGCTCAACAATGCTATGAAAATACAGCATCAATTGAAGGAACGTTGACTCATGGCTGTGAAGACACTTTGAACAGAGGGCTTCTTGAAACCCTGTAATTCTGCTCTGCTCAGTTTAGGCTCAACCCTCCAGGGCAAGGAAGCATGATGTCATTGAATCCTCATGAGATAAACAATCAATATACAAGACCTAGTGAGTTAGAGGGGACAGAACACCACAGCCATCTTCAAAACATTTGATAATAGGGCAAAAAATGGTAGCATGTCACCCTGATGACTCACTTAGCAATTAACCACAGCGTAGACAGGAATCAGGACAGAACTTTATAAACAAATGAAAACCTGTGCAAGGTCTTTTTCAAAGCTTTACCAGTAATTATTTTCTAGATATAATTTACTCATTTTGTAGATTCAGTTCTACAAAGTAAACTCAACAGTGAAGGTTTCAAAAGTAGGAATATGAGCAGACATTTTATAGTGCTGAGCTCCTTGTGATTTCTTTGAAGATCCCAATCTAATTCTAGGCTGGATAAGATGTAACTCAGCTCCATATTACTTCACTTGATAGAATCTAGGTAGCAGACCCTAGTAATTCTCTTCACTGAATGAAGTTGGTGTAATGCATAATTCAAAAGGTTAGGATAGCCCTTGCAGTGGCTTTTGGCCATAAACATTCACAGGTCCATAAAAATTACATGCAAATCATCTAAGACTTCATTTAGCTTCTGATAGATGAGTAAAACAAACCAATGGGAGCAATGTCTAAGAAATCAACCGCCAAGGTAACTCCCCAGAAGAGCCTCTGTGTAGTCCTTGACAATAGTCCTTACAATAGTCCCTGACCCAAGCTCCAAATAAATGACACAAATGCCAAAATTGTCAATGAATTTGAACACATCTAGGAATACATCATGTTTGGCAGTCAAGTAAAATACTGTAATAGGATCGTGCATCAACTTATGCATCAACTGCATGAGTAAATGTTGTGGATCTATCATTTTATTAATGAATCAAAGCTTCAATCAGCGTCTCCCACTATAAAATTCAAGGAGATTCCTAGTTAGAAAAGAAGTTAATTTGCTTGGAAGTTAGTTTGCCAAAAGCATATATACTAGCCAATGGGCTGGAGCATGCTTTGATGTATTTTAACTACCATTAGCCAGGTTTGCTATTAATTATATGTCGCTTTACTTTTCAACGCATAATTTCCTTATATTAAACATAAAAATATGCTTTACATTGTGATTATACCAGAGACAGACTGTTTTATAGTAATTGTTCAGACCTGAAAGATGATAAAGGTATCTAAGCTAAGTTAGGAACTGAAAGTAATCAAAGTAAACTTAGAAGGCTATGATAAAGTCTTTATGAATATCAAAACCAAACATGTTTGGAAAAAAAAATTAAACTTTGGCATTATATCTTCCAGTTTGTACAGTTTGCAATACATTTATTTTGATGTGAACACAGCAAACCCAGAGATTTTGGTAAGATTTGCTGGAGATTTTGGTGAGATACCATTGGGTATACAGACATAATTCAAAATTGGATTATTTTAACTTGAGATCAACACAGAGATCATCCCCAAACCTGTAGACTACTTCAACACCTATGTGAATGGAAACAAATGCAAAGTTTCAGGTACCAGCTTTTTATTGATGTCATGATTTACACAAAAGTAATCTATGAATAACCAAAGTATGGAGATTTTCAATGTTTTCAGAGATGAAGTCTAACCTGAACCACACTGTTTCAGGGGTGCATAGGCTAGATAAAGGGGAAGAAGTGCAGTGGGACACTGGCGTTGCCCATGCACTTTGCCTGGGAACAATGGGAGGCCTGGCCATGTCCTACCACTCTTACTGGACAGAGGAATGAAGCCTTCACTTCTCTTTTGATCTGAAGCCATCTTCTAATTTTCACTCTTAGTTTATGCATGATCGGTTTATTCCCTTTTTTTTTTTTTTTTGGTACTTGTTCCTTAGTCTAAACAGTCCTTTACTAGGTCTGCTCTTATACTTTTGATTTATTTATAGCTCTTTCTTCAATATTTACTAGGTAAACCAAAACAAAAGCTTTTTGATGTCATCATTGTAAGTAACAGGAAGGACCAGAGGTCTGAAAACTCTCTCCCTGCACTGTGGTCAGTTTTGATTTATCTTTTAAATAGAGGGATATCCAAAACCCTGAAAGTATTTCAGATGAGGTCTTATCAGGACCTTTTAGCATTGCCATTGGATAATTTGTACAAAAAGCAGCCTGCTTGTTAATGAAAGTCATTACAAAATGTGTATAAAGATTTAATCTATAAAACACATACCTAAAATTTAATTTAATCCTGCATCCTTTTACCTTAAAAAATAAAAGAAAAGAAAGGAAAAGAAAAGAAAATCCATTGTATTTATTCTCTTTCTCTTGCCAATTTCCACATATTTTATTTTGACAAAAGTACTTTGGACATCAGTGGGAATGTCATTTGGGCATGGCTTCTAATTCTTAAGTGAAAAACTAAAAATATTTGTGGGTTGGTAAGGTATACTGGATAATGAAGTTAACTAAGTAAGCAAACAACTATGCTCACTCACACTGTTAAACTTAGCAATAGAGGTTAGAAAAATTACTATTTCTACATTTCATTAGCTGCTCTATGTAAGAACCTGTTCATGTCTGTTAAGATTTTCTTTCTGTTTTATATAAAATGCAATAAAAAAGTCATACTCCTTCTGTTCAACAAGATGGTAGAAATTAAATTAGTCCATACTCTAGGTTCTGTATGTGGAACTCACCTGAAACTTTGGATATCACCAGGACATCTGATTATGTATGTCCAATTGTCATCTGATGAAATCCCTACACAAACCAGTACACACAGGCAGCCTCACATGAGAAAATTTGGCAATATGTGATGTCTAATAACCTTTTACTTATTCTTAGACTGTAATGAGATCATTCTCCTTAAAATACGTTTATTTCTATCTGAGATCTGGTTTGAAACTCTCAGCTACATCTATGTCCTATGATTTCCCATTCACTTTGAACTAGAGAATGGCAACCTGCTGGGTAACACACTGGCTCCTACAAATCCTGCAATGATGAGAGAATATACTGAACATATTCAAATTGATTGCTACTTAATTAAATAGATAGAGTTACATATCCTGGGAACAACCCATTGTGTTATCATGCAGTCAAACGTATTTGTTGGGTTGCACTTTGACATCAGCTAGAGGAGGTCATAGGAGAGTGAACAGTCATTATGAGTCAGAAGGCAGGAAGAGACCAGAAATAGACTAGAAAATGTAAAAAGTGAAAGCTTTTACTCTATTTATCAGTTACAAAGCTGCATAATCTCTGCACAGGAGAGACAAGTAAAAAGCACACTCTCAGTCGCCAGATCAATACATTAGCTCTGTGCAATGTTGTAGGAGTAGAGTTCTGCTCCAGATATTGTAGCTGGTGAGGGAGTAAGAAATTCTAAATGAGACAACCCGCTCCAGAACTCACACGAACACAGACACACACACACACACACACACACATGCATATAAGTACACTCATTTGCATATATATTTGGTTGGGTTGAATTTTTTTGCTTGATTATTTTGATGCAATTGTTGTTGACTACTGCTGCTCGTGGCAGCTGTCTTTGTATCCTGAGCCCTGTCCCTCTGGTGGGGTGTGCTCTGTCTCATACAGTGTTAAGTGATGAATGATAAGGTACACTTGAATCCTCCATTGATCCTGAAATACAATTGTTAATTTTATGGGCTTTTTTATTCCTGTGTGCCTGAAATAATGGCAAAGCTCTGTTGCAGCCATTCATATGGCAGTTTTGATGCCAAGGACTGATGTCACAGGACACAAGTAGACAAAGACTTTTGAGTGTTACACTTTTGGAGTCAGGGGACCCAAACTAAGCATTGCTTGAATACTTCACCTGGAGGAGACCCTGGAGTGTGCTTCTCTACAAAGGAGACACTTGGCTGCTCGAGAACAGGCTGAGAGTGAATCAGCACACACACACGGATCTTCTGGCAGCAAAACGAAAAGTGAACCAAGCTAAGACAACATCCTGCACTAAAGCTGGCTATACAGTCTCACCTTTTGTCTCATCAAGAGAAGCGAAGATGGCTAATTTCTTTAGATCAAAGGCTGTGTATTAGATCAAAGTAATTTTATAGGCAAACGATGTATGGCACAGATAGTGAAGATGTTTATCATCACATGGCCTACTCTCAACAGTACTTGGATTCTTTCCTTTCCTTGTTTTATGCGATAAAATTTGTAATGATGGTCCCATTCTTTTTGCTTTGCTAGAAGGAAGTGCTATCTAACATAGCCTTAAAGAATAATAGCAAAAAAAGGAATAGGTGATCTTATCTAGTACTTTTCTCACTTTGCCTCGTAACACTTACAAACAGTAAAAGGGCAATAAAAAGTGTCTGAGAAAGTGTTTATAGCCAATTTAAATGTCTGTATTCTGTTTTGGGTGCAATGGTTTGGAACTTGTGGAATTAAGCAATTCAGGACTCGTGGAATGTCTTGTAAATTAGCCAACATTAATATATTTCCTCTGATTTTACAGTGAAAAGGCACAGCTAAATGAAAAAAAAAAAAAACAACCAACCAAAAACGCCTGGAGGTAGAAAAACCTTCAGTGCTAACATTACATGTTTTCACTAAGATGCTATCTTAAAACTCTGAAAAATTAATCAAAAGGACAATAGTACCTTGGAGATAAAATGCATTTTAGATCAATCAGTTTGAATTAAAACCACAAAGCAAGATATACTTATTTGCTCTTTAAAGATTTTCTACAAAATGAAATTTATGAATTATGAGTTTTGATTGCCCCAGGGCAAAGGGGGAATTGCCCCCATCTGCAAAAATCTATGCTCAGGGCACACATCATCGGTCTATAGGAACATACAGTTTGTAAGACACATTCTAAGTGTGGCAAATTTACTGTGTATCAGCAGGCTGACTCTACAAAACAGATGCAGAAACTGGATACATCTGGTAAATATCACGCTTCCAATGCCTGAGCTGTTAAATTCAGAATACACGGGATAAAACCTTCTCATTGCACATCCACGTTTGAGTCAATCTGCACATGTGCAGTAGCTACTTGTATAATTTGCCAAATCTCAAGAAATTCTCAGCTGACAAAAGGCCTACATCTTCTGTTTATGCTCAGAGTTTCCAGGAAAACCAGACACGGAATAATCTCACAAAGAAGGCACAACTCAGTACCACTACTGTACGAAAAACTGTAGGTGCAGATTCTGAACAGGAGCTCCCCACAACACTGGGGACAGATGGCTACAGTTCTGTCCACCTTTCTTATGGCTAAGACCATGTGGACAATTGTTAAGATGCATAAATTGAAAAACATCACTTTAAGAAGAAACTAAATAATTCAAGAACACCTTCTTAAGTCACAGACTAAGTTGCTTCAGTCATCCATTAAAGGTGGAACTTTGAGCTGTCAAGTTGTTGCTTGCTTGAACTTCCAGCTTGCTTTACTTCTGGATGAAAGGGGAAGATGTTGGTGCAAGGGGCATTCTGCACAAGATTAAAGAAATCCACACACAGTGGGTCCTAAGTGATAAAGACTTGTTCTGAAGCACTCTGAAATAGCTTCAAAAGTTTTTTCTCTTGTAGTTACTTTTGTGCATGCCACTGGATGATTATTGAACCCAGTGTCCCAAATAAAGAAGCAAGTTCTAAACATGATAAATAAAATGTAAAAATTAGAAATGTTGCAAAAGAGGTCTAAAGAAGCAGACCAACATCTGAGACAGCTGCATTACAGTGAGTGGCTGAAGAAATATTTCTGATAGGAGAGGGATCTTTTGTTTAGTAAACAAAAGCATAACAATGTCCAATGACTGGAAGCTGTAGCTGAACAAATTCAAACTAGAAATTAGGTTGTGCAATTAACCATTGGAACAATCTGTGCAGGGATCTGGTATATCCCTTATTGTTGGCAGTCCTTAAATCAGGCTGTCTTTCTAAAAGATGCTTAATTCAAGCAGTAACTCTTGGGCTTCATGGAGTGGTCTTATGCAACAAGTTAAACTAGAAATGCATCTTGATCTGGATTTAATTTCTCTGAATATGTCCAACACTGCTACTCAGGCAAAAACCTCTGGCAAAAACGTAGTAGCATCCTAAACCACTAGAAGTAGTTGCTCTGGGAACAAGGATTGGAGACTTTTAGGATATTTTATGACATTTTTGTCCCCCCTTTAAGGCATTTTTTGGCAATATTTTGGAAGCTTGGTTTTGTTCCAAAAGCCAACAGTGTTTCTGGTTTTTCCCCCCAACTCCCAAAAACCCTTGTGTGTGCAGGAACGCCATCTATAAAGCCAGACCTTTCTCTTATGTCATTTGTATAAATTAAAGAAAGATGTGGACTAACTGGAAGGGGTCCAGGTGAGAGTCACTGAGAGTAATCGCAAATCTAGAAAGCATGGCCCTGTTCAGTCAAGAAAAGAGACATCAACCTTTCAAATACATAAAAAGCTGATGAAAAGAGCCTATTCTTCATGGCCAGATAGATAAAATAATCACAGGAAGAGGGATTGACTTTTGCTGTGAGGGAAAGCTTCCTCCAAGTACAGTAGCAGATTGCCTGAGGAAGTCTTGGAGTCTCATTTGGAGATCCTGAAGATCTTCGTCTATAAGATTAGGCTAATTTGCTTTGGGATTAACATCTTTTCCAGTGTGAATTTCTAGGGTTGTATGAAATAGGTCTAACTGCATTGTGCATCTGCAATGTCCCTGGAGATCTATAAATAAAAAATCCCTCTGTATTAACCATATAGTATTGCAGCAGTGATGTATGTGACTGGAGAGTTACTGTATATAAATTAGTTCTGCACCATCAAAAATCCAGTAACATAGATATTTTAAAATAAAGATCTAATTAGAAACCAATTTACTGTCTGCCATTAATACATTTATTCTGTCTAGGGGATGTGAAAGTCATAGAGTTTATTTTCCTCATCAGTAAAAGTACAGGCAGATTACTCCAACAGAAGGATCATCATGCTGGCTGTAAGGCTGATGGTTATTTTGTCAGAGTCAAAGTAGGAAGGCAGGCCTGGTGATGGCCTTGTCCAATCCCACAGTGCAGCGCAGGGTCAGTGGGAGCAGGGAGCTCAGGGCCATGTCCAGTCGTGTTTTGAACACATCCAAGGGTCTTCAAAATATCCTTGACACTCCATGTACTATTATTTCTGTCCTATGGACCACTCACCATAAAAGTCTGTTATGTTTAAATGGAATTTCTTTTATTTCCATTTCTGCCCTCTGACTTTATCTGGTCTGTGGGCACAACTGAGAACAGTCTACTGCCATCTTCTTTAATCTCCTTGTCAGATATTTACATACACTGGTAACATTCATACTATACACATGAGAAACACAATCTTCTCATCACCTTGAACCCAGACAGGATGAGCACTGTAAGGGGACAATCATTATTTATGTAAAGGGACTGCGAGGTGGGATCAGACCATGAATGCAACTTCTGTGATATCATTTTACTAATACCATTGGTATCAGATTCTCCAGTGTAGGACCAAGGGGAAGTATAAGTTTTTTTAATAAGCTGTACAGACAGGAGGGGTCTTCTCTGACTTTCTTGATGGCTGGCTGCAGGAGCTTTGTGCCACAGAGATGTGAAAATGCTGCCCAGATTTGTGAGGTGTCCTGTGATGAGTGCAAGGGTTAATGGAGGAGAGCTACATTCATTTAGACCTCAAACCAGTCTATATTTCTTATTTCTCCAGATATATCTCTAAATGTTTTAACAGTATCTGCTGCTGGAACAAACATTTGCATGTGAAGTTATACATATTTTTACTCGTGATTAGAAGCATCTCAGCCTTAGTAAAATAACTGAATTCTTTGTTTCACTTATTCCTGTGACAGGAAGTTTGACAAGCTCATTTCTCCATATGTCAGGAGTATTTCAAACATTAATATATTTGTGCAGAAAGATCAGCTTTTGGGTTTGGAGCTTTTCTCCCTTTTTTTCTGGTCTTTGGGGAAGAGCTACTTCTTTCTTGTTAATATAAAATTCTCTATGGATCAAAAAATGACTTGGTTTTGAAACTATATCAGTCTATCTGCCATAGAAATGAGCCTCAGATATTTGGAATCCATGATGCAGTAAAATATGCCCATACTTGACCTGTGTCAGGTCCCAGCATTTTATGCTGGAATAGATGTTCCCTCCCAGTGCTTACTAACACTCCAATGACTTGCTGATAAATGTGCTCTTCTGGCGGTAAAAGCATAGCACCTCTCCTTCCCTTTCTTTCCTAGTCCATGAGTAAAATATGGTTAACTTACTCTCAAAGGATTTTTCCACCTTTTTAATGAAACTTTATGGCATTTTTATTGAATTTATTTTTGCAATTCCTAGTCACAGTATTGGTTGAAACATGGATCAGCTGTTATTTTTATTTACTATAGATTAAACTTTCCATCCTATTAGACTGAAGAGCTGTATATAATTTGTTATTTGCATTTGGAAACCCCTCTGTGAAATTTACTAAATAATATCCTCATTTCATAGCTTGGAAAATATAACATTATAAGGCCAGAGCAGCTTTCCAGAGTGGGCCCAGAGCCCTGTGAGAGCTCCCCTTCTTGTGTTCTGTGCTGGGGAGCTGAGCCTGTCCTGTGGGACCCGGCACAGCCCAGCTCCCTGCTCTCGGCGTGCACGACACGCCACTCTGTACAATTATGTCAGTAAATTTTCCAGACTTTCAGGTTACTTTGTTTTACTGGCCTTATTCACATTTGTCTCATAATCACAATAACAGGACAGGTGTGCTGCTTTTCTCAGCAGCCATCCTGGTCCCCGACGGAGCCAACTCCCCGGCCTTTGACCTCCAAGTTTATCCGCTCAGGAAACCGGTTTACTGCCTCGCAAAACAGCACACCCCTATGATTAGCACTTAATTACAGTGAAGCCGGTAGCAGCTCTGCTAAAGTTAAGTTGACTTTTTGTATAGGGACCATATTTTTGCCTGAGTTAAAGTTTCTGGCAATCAGGTTGCCTCATGTTGAGAGCCTATAGACAAATGCATTTTATTGCCTGTTTTATGCATCTGTGTATGTAGCTACACAAAAATCAGGGCAGCAATTCACTTTTTCTTTCTCCCTCCAACATTTCAAATAATATAGGAGACACGTCTATTCATAATCCTACCTAGGCACCACTCAGAGGGGACTGTGTGTGCTTTAATCTTGAGAGTCAGTTACCATGACTTTATAAATCGAATGTAAACTCACAGGAAAGCTACCAATATGGGACCTTAAAATACATTATGTCTCTGTCAGTCTGAACTTTGAATCAGGTACCCTTTGCTCAGTCTAGGATCTCAGTCAAGACGTAAGCATCCCCAAGTAAAAAAAAAGAAACAAAAACCTGCTAGAAATTCTGAAAGTAGGACTCTCAGCAATCTTTGAAAGTGTTTTTGGAAATGTCTAACACAACTCACATAGAAAAGTTAAAAAGCTACTAATGGGCATTTCAAATCCATTTTCCCAAAGTATCAAATCTAGTTTCTGTTCTTTTGAAAGAACTTTGCTACATTATGAATTAACATCTGACAAAAATATCTCAGGGGTAGCAATAAAATAATGATACTTTAGCCTCCGGTTTATATTATATTACCAAAAATAATGAAAAAATTGTTGCCCCAGAGAGACTTGGAAGATGTTCAGATACAGCAGAGCTGGGTGTGACATGAGAAGATAGATAGATTACACAGATAGGACTGAACCAGTTAAGAAACTTTTGGGTATTCATCTATCCAAAGTAATATCCACTCTGCTGAGTGAAGGCTCTACAACTCATAATGAGTTCATATCATAAGACTCATTCCACAGCATGATAACTTCTTAAAAGTTATTCCATTCTGTGGTAATTTTTAAGGAGAGATGCTCAGTTGTTTAAGTGTTTCTGAAGTGAACAGATAACATATCTGCATGTTTAGCAGATGCATATCTTTCCCCAGAATGAAAGAATCTTGAATGCAGAGTTACATCCCTTATAATCACTGTTCTTCTGTTGAAGAGCAACAGTATTTTTTAATCGTTGTTCCAGATTTCAGATACAGCCCATTCTGCCATCACTACAAGGTGAGTCAAGCTGTCTAATGGTTCTGTTATTTTCATACAACCCAGGCATGTACTGAGAGTCTGGTAGTTCAGTATCAATTCATCTCTTGGCTGAGACATCAAACTAAGATTCTGACCACTTATTGTAATTAAAAATCCCCATAAGCTTTTCAAAAAGCATAGGTGCTCACCACAGTGTCCTGACAAAATTCCAGCTTTGCATAATTATATTCTGTTCGTATATAATATAATTATATGAAATAATTATATTCTGCCTGAAATCCCCATGAAGTTTCATCTGGATGTAGAAGCCTTCTTGTTTCCAATCTCAAGCTGTTGTGCAATGCTGCTGTCTGCTCAGAAATGTGAATCACAGACAGTTGATGGTGTTTCCTGTTTGTTTATATTTTATTTCAATACACCAATTTTTGAAATTTTTAAAACATTGCAAAAGGGTTTAGTCAGACTTCTTCAAAAGTTCATCTGTTGTTTGCTAAAGACTAAGAAAACCAGCCTTGTTTTGAGAAAACTGCAAAATAGTTTTGAAATCTTTGCACGCAGGTTTTTTATGCCTTTCACCAACTGTATTGCGTTTGCATGGTGAGGTTTTGCATGGTAAGGGCTACAGGGGTTGCTTCTGTAAGAAGCTGCCAGAAACTTCCCACACATTGAACAGTCAGCTGGCTCCAAGACAGACCTGGCACCGGCCTAGGTCAAACCATTCAGTGACAGTGCTGGTGCCTCTGGAATAATGTATTTAAAAGGAGGAAAAACATTGTGCAATAACAGCCAAGGAGAGAAGAGTGAGAACATCTGAGAGAAACCGCTCTGCAGACACCAAGGTCAATGAGGAAGGAGGGGAAGGAGGTGCATCAGGCACCAGAGAAGAGATTACCCTGCAGCCCACAGTGAAGGCCATAGTGCCCCTGAAGGACCCACACTGGACCAGGTGAATGCCCAAAGGAGGCCATGATCCCATGGGAAGCCTGCCCTGGAGCAGGCTCTGGCAGGGCTCATGGCCCCGTGGAAAGAAGAGCCCACATTGGAGCGGGTTTGCTGGCGGGATTTGTGACCCTGTTGGGGACCATGATGAAGTGTGTGTATCATGTTGGGGACCATGATGGTGTGCTGTGCCCCGTGGAAGGGGCCCAGTGCTGGAGCACTCTGTGAGGAGCTGCAGCCCACGGGCAGGACTCACACTGGAGAAGTTCATGGAGGGCTGAGCCCCACGGGAGCCACACCATGCTGGAGCAGGAGAGGAGTGTGAGGCATCCCCACCCTGAGGAGGAAGGAGAAGTAGAAACATATGATAACTGACCACAGACTACTTTTCCTGACCCCCTGCGTTGCTGGGGGAAAGGATGTAGAGAAAATTGGGGGTGAAGTCAAGCCCAGGAAGAAAGGAAGTGAGGGAAGAGGGGAAGTGTTTTTTCAAGATTTGGGTTTTATTTCTCATTACTCTATTCTAATTTGATTGGCAATTAATTAATTTCCTTAATCTCTTTTGCCCACGTTGGTAACTGGTCTCTTCCTGTCCTTATCTTGACCCATGAGCCTTTTGTTATGTTTTATCTCCCCTGCTCAGCTGAGGAGAGGAGTGATAGAGCAGCTTTGGACCTGGTGTCCAGACAGGGCCAACCCACCACTCCAACTTTATCTTTTCCTCACAGACAAGCAGAGTAACTTTGTATCTGTTTATCAGCATGCTCAGATTTTGATTATAGTTTTAGGACTGATTTCTCAGGATTTTTATAAATGATGTAGCAATCCACAATTTCATTTTCTCTGCCAATTCAGTGCACAGCAGACAATAAGCTACACTAATTTAATTTTACCTTTCTCCAAACTATAGTTCCATTAGGCATGGTTTCATATCATTAATGCAAATACGTGAAGGTCCACTTAAAATGGCAAGTGACTCAAGTGAAATATTGCCACATCATTTCTGGAAATGGCAATACAATTTCAGGAATAAACAGCAATATGTGAGAGTCAAATTGAATTGAAGCAAGAAGATCTCTGTGGGGCTTTACTGTGCTGCCACTGTGGTGTCACAAAAGAAACAAAAGCAGAACAAGTTGAGAAGGGGAGAGGAAATAATTTAAAGCTAAAAGCAAGACAAAATGGGGTGATGCAAAACCAAGTAGATCAGTTCACAAGACAAAAATTCAAGCAACTTTTATTTGAAGTTATGTTAACCTTCAAACGAAAACCTGGGCAAAATATGAACAAACCCTACTTGAGAGATTAATGTTTTTGTTGCACATGGTTCAATATAGTTCTTACCACCATCCTTTCTTCTCTCATACTGCTCTCAGTCATATCCATCATTACAGCAGAACACTGTCCCCAGCTTGAGTTCTTTGCTAAATCCTTCAAAAGACACAATTTAAATGAGGACAGGGAGCTCATGGCAATGAAAAGCTTACTGGTGCAGGCTAGACCAGGAGGCACCAGTGCAGGTGTTGTCATGTCCATGTCTATCAGCAGGAGAGGTCTCTGGAGCAAACTGTTCCTTCATTCCAACAGAAAGCACAAGTGAGGACACACCTTTCTACAACACAGATAACCCAAATGAAGATTCAAGATTGCCTCACACAAATGTGAGATAAAGGATTTAACATCAAACATATTTTTGTCCCACATTTTAGGCTCTTGTACAACTTCTAGTCAATTAGGAAAGTAGAAATGTACATGAACTACCAGCTAGGTAACTTTATTTAATGCCTAGTTCTGGTCACATTCAGACATTGGGTCTCTTTTTGTATCCCTTAGCCCTTTTAATGTCTACTTCTTTCTACTTATTTGGTCAAACTCTACAATAAGGGCTGGGACAATTGTATCTTTCAAAAAATCTATGTCTTCTAGTAATTAGGGCATACAATTTCCACTTCCATTTGTGAAGCCCTGGGAGGAGGAAAAGGGTTGGTGGATTATTTGTAAGAGGTGTTACAAATACACTTCATAAAAACTAACAACACAGTACTAAAGGATTCAAATTTCGAACGTAGGGTTCTGCACTTTCAATGAAAATTTCTGGGGGTCTGAAGTACAAGACAAACTGAAATCTAGTGGGAGATAGGAGATGAGAAGCCTCTTACAGATGCAAGTAATCTGAAATCTTTTACCTCAAATCCCAATCAAACATTCAAACCAAAGAAAATCTATTACTCTCAGATTAAATCAGACCTGCACAATCATGTGAAATAGGCTGTTATACTCCCCTTTATCCATATTTGTTTCCTGAATTTGTGTTTTGGATTTTTTTCTATTTTGTTTTATTGCTCTAGGCTGGATACACTGCCTCATGGAGTTTTGATTTTTGTCTTGCTGCTGATGTATTTTCTCTCCTTTATTTAATTCACATAACTCCACTTGTGACTTTCAGACAGTGATGTTAGATTTTTCCTAAAATCCCACCTGCTTTCTCCTTCATGTGCTGATATATTTGTGCATTCTATGTCATCTTTAATAGTACTAGCGTAATACTTAGACATCATCTGTCAGTTACGTGTCGAATTTGCAGCAGCCTAACTAAAACATAGCATTTTGGTGCTACATAATGACATTTCCAAAGGAATAAAAAGGGACATAAATATATCCTGACTAATGTATTTTCATCAATCTTATGCAAGTGCCACGATGAACAAAAACTCAAAATAAGTTCATGGTTGCCATGCTTTAAACAACATATAAAAATCATAAAACAACTGCAATTTGTCTGCTTATTTTTCTGTGTCTCAAAAAGATTTAATGCATCTGATTACAGATAAAGCCTCTGTAACTTTTACTAAAAAAAAGAGAAAATAGCTTAATCAGCTTCAAAATACAGATTAACAATCCTATCATTAAATTATTCCATTTGTTTTATCAGACTCTGAATTCTGAAGATTCCTATGAACATACATTTTTAATATTTTCTGCCTATTTTTATACTGTAATTCATAAATTTAAAAAATTGTGTATCTCATATAAAAGTGTTCCAATTTTCCAATAAGAAGCCAGTTTTCAAGGTGCTTTGTTGTAAAATATTTAAATTTTCACAGACACAAAATTAAGGTTATTTTGAAGTAGAAATCCGGCAATGATGGTAGAAGAAAGAGTTTTTTAAATATTGTCAGAACAGCAGCTTATTTTCTAACAGCAGTAGTACTCTTGTGTGTTTTTTCTTCCAGCTATGGGGTTAAAGAGCAGACATCCAACAAACGTGGGTTGGCTACCCCTTTATCTAGACCCATTTGTGAAAAAATTAAATCATGTTTGGAAGGAAATGTCCTATTTGCAGTATTGTAAGTATGGAAATGAAATATTTACTTTAGGGACGTACACAGTTACAGCTCTACTGTGCTGACTACTACTTGCTATGAAAAGCAAATTTTGAACTTTTGTATGTAAGTATTCACATACAACAGCTTCAATTTATTCACAGAGTCAAGAAATAGAAAAATGTTACTTTGCCTTGGTATCTAAAAAACCTGAGCAACAGATCCAAGCTCTTAGTACTCAAGTTAAACTCGTCACACAGTCCACAAGCAAAACTTTTCGCATTAGGTTATTCATAGAAGTTATCAAGCAAATGCTTTCAAATAATGAATAAATTCAAGAATATCAAAACCAACTCCTGGACAACTAACAAACAAAGGAAAGTCGAAATTTGTTTGAATAAATTATTCACTGTAAATTATCTGATCAGGTTTAGTGCTAAAACAGAAGAAGTATTTCTCAGTGCTTATGTGACTGATAATAGAACCCCCTAAAGCAGGTGGAAATGTGTCTGTATCTGTGCAGAATTTACAAAACAGAGTAGATGAGAATAACAAGGAATGTCCTTCATTTCCTTAGTACCAGCTTCCACATCTAATATTAGAAGAAATAGGTGCTATGGAAGCAGAGTAAGTCATGATATCCTAGAATGATAGAGTCACTTAAGTCTGAAAAGATTCTTAAGATCATTGAGTCCAACTGTTATCCCAACACTGTGAAATTCACCACTAAGCAATGTCCTCAGGCCCCACACCTACTCATCTTTTAAATCCCTTCAGGGATGGTGAGCCAACTACTTCTGTGGGAAGCCTGCTCCAAAGCTTGACCACCCTTCTTGTGCAGAAGTTTTTCCTGATATCCATATTAATAAACTTCAGATAAAGTGATTTGGGTTGTTGTCATTCAAAGACAAGTTCCTGTTCTCTAAAGGCCAATATTTAGATGGAGTCTAAGTAAGGAAATTTTATTTGATAAGACAATGATAAATTTGAGTGAAACCAGTTTGATCTAGTTGAGTGTGACACATCAGAAAAGTCGATATAAATACTCTTTTGAATCTGTAACTATCAAGTGATAAAGGGTTCAAGAAGGACCATCAATGGCATAAATGTTGATAGTTAACCTCCCTTTTTAATCCTATATGTGCATTTCCTTTCACTTAATGTGGATCCATATTGGTAGAAGAGAGAGTAAAGAACATGCACTGTAGCTGTGATAAATAGAACTTAAACAAATCTGAACACTTAGGCCTAAAATAGTGTCTCTGAAAACTCCTGTTACACACTCCAGGAAGCACCTTAGATCCCTAATTGCTTTACTTTCTGTGTTTCTTAAGCAGTGACATGCCAAGGGCACTCTAAATTCCTTGCCTTGAGAGAAAAGCTCAATACTTAACTCCTGTTAAAATCAAACCAAAATCCAAAATCAGGCACTTCTCAATTCCCCCATCCTGGCACAGTTCTCTAAGGCTTAGATCTGAGGATGTTATCAGAGCATGCCTAAGACATACCAGTTGTAGTAGGCTCTGTGTAAAAAGCAATTACTGCTGCTATTCTTTATATAGGATTCTTTGTTTGGGAAGTGTGAGACCTAAGGGAGAAATATTCTTGCTCTCTACTGATATTTTTAATTAGGTGACCTGGATTCAGCGAAAGGAGGGTTGAACATCCATTTCTTCCTTTTTCCTGAAAGTGAAAAGAATTTATTCGGAACAATGGGAAGACACTCTTCCTAGAAGTAGCTGCGTGTGTGTACAACAATTTAGAGGTCATTAGATGGAAAGAGAGAGCTGTCAGTTATGCCACATAGTACAGCCTAGTGATTGAAGTACTTCCTACCTGAAAGAAAGCCCATTTTTCTTGTAAGTGGCCAGGGTCCTCCCTGGATTTTTTCTTCTGACTCTTCACTGCTTTTTTTTAAAATTATTTATTTATTTTGAAAAAACTGTGCTCACTTTTCTTCACACGCTCTCAACACAAGTCTTGAATTTTTAATTAATTTACTTTTTAAGACTATAACACAATCCAAACATATTAAGGGTGAATTCTTTTTGAAGTAAATCTGCCCGACTCTGTTGTGGGACTGGATGGGGGCCTCCTGCATAGGATAAAACTCCCATTCTGCCTTAGAGATCCACACTGAGCAGGGTAGAGTCCAGTGGATCATCTGGTTGGATTATTCAGGGCATGCAATGTTTTCTACATTCCTCAACTGTCCTTCTTTTCTCTTCCCAAATACGTTATAGGCTAGACATGTAAGTACTTTCTGTGGAGGTGGGTGATTTGAGTTTTCATGATTTTAGGCTGAGTAAGAGCTAACATGGTGGTCTCCCAGTATCTGGGCACTTTTACCAACAACCCATGGCATCAATGAGACTAGAGCCAGCAGCATTTCACAGGGGAAGGGAAGGACCACAGCTTATGGACTGCTGGTGAACAGCAGCATGTGGGACAGGCTGATTCCTCATCTTTACTGTTCCATAAGCGGCTATCACCAACTACCTCAGCCTGCTGACTTCAGGTGTTTCCCTATGGATTGCTGCAGATACCACTCTGGAGGGTTTAACTCTAACCTAAAAGTCAGTATTCAGAACAAGGAAGACAATTCTTCTTAGCTAAGGTAAGGTGCCAGCTTATAAAAAAGCAAAATCAAATACATGGCGAATCTGGGGTTTCCCTCCACAAAATCACAAGCTTTTTGACTTGAAAATAATGGTAAATGTTCTGTCTCTATGCAAGCCTCACTTCAGAAATACTCTTGGCTGAAAGTCAGGTTCAGAATTTACCTTTGAGTGGAATATTTACATGTTCTCAGCTCTACCCAATAATATGCCAGTCAATTTACCCTTTTGTGTCTTGGAAAAATAGTCTATTGTTCAGCACAAAGAACACAAAGAACACAAATATAAAATTGTTCATGACATACTCTTGACTGAATATGTTGCATGCAAGCCATGCCTGCTTACAGCATTAACAATTTGGGTAGATAGTGCTGGAGTCTTGTCATAATGTGGGCCTTAGGATATGAAGGCCATTTTTCCTCTATAGTCTTTATGTTTAAAGAAGAATCAGGGTCTTTTTTTCTTGAAAAAATATCAAATTTTGTTTTCATTTTGAAGAAGCAACTCCCTACCCTGTGACTTCTCAAGTTTAGTCTCATCTGTCCTTTCCTCCATTGTCTTTATTCTGTAAGAAAGCAGGGGGAAAAAGTAAGAATATTCCAGAGTTTTGTTACTAAGTCCAGCTGTAGTGGATGTGTCACTACACATCTACGGGCTTGAGAAAGTATGACACGTAATCAGATCACCTCCACCTCGAGTTTTTTGAGTTTGGTTTTTTTTTGTGATACCTGCCAAAGTTTACAGATTTTTTAAACTTTATTTCACTTCAAATTATTATTTTAACTGGCAGTGATCAGGCAGGATAGTTGTGCCAAAAGCCTCTTACAAAAAACCACTTCTCATATTTCCCCCTTTCCTTCTTTGCTTCAGTTTGGGAAAGCAATAATGGTAATGGGCTGGTCAGCTCCAAGCCTCTCGCATGAGGGGTGAGGCAGCAGCACCAGCAGATCCTCTTCCCAGGTATTTCTGGGACATCTCTTTGTCATTTCAAACAATGGTGGTCTTCTGATGGGAAGAGTTGGTTTCTCATAGAGCAGGTCTCCACCTCCTTCAGGGGTTTATCTTGTCAGCCACCTCTGAGAACACAGAACATTTAGGTGTCCTCTAATCATGGGCAGCCTAGCCAGTTGCAGGGATAGTGTCTTGATTTGTTTTCTTTTCAACAAAAACGAGACCTGCTCCTCCTGCAAGAGGCCAGCTGTACTCTAGGAAGCTTTTCTAGCTACTTATCCATATCCCCTCTTCTGGTTTTTTGGCACCATAAATCTCGTGCGAATTTCTACACTGAGGAACAGATTCAGTGGAAGCTGCAGAGGTTGTTCCTCCCAAGACCAGAGCAATGAATATTCTCTCAAAATGCTGAAGTTTTCAGTCTGAACTTCCCCCAGGCAGAAGTAAGCACTGTATTGACCCTTCCCTTGAAGTCATGGGGGAGTGATCTAACCATCAGACCCTAAGCCATGAAAAAGAAATATTTATCTTCTTTAATTTGGTGTGGTGGGAAGAAGTGGAAGGCTGTATTATATGAACTGCTTTCTTGATTTATTGCAGAAACAGAACACTCAGCTCCAGTATCATTAGTTAGTATCCACTGGACTATGAAATTGTAGCAATTACATTAATTAATGCAGGATAAAAGGAACCAGACAAAAGAAGAGAACTGAGAAGGATCTTGGAAATGCTTTCATTCTACTGCCAGTGTGAAAAAAGCAAACAAATACAAAAAGTCCCCACACCCAGCCCCACTAGTTTGCTGGTTCTGTTCCTCAGCTGAGCACAAACACAGGCCCAACAAGGAAGACTAAGCCTAGCATCTTGTTAATGTGAGTAATTCCATTGAAGCCATGACTGCAGTAAAACAGGAATAAATGTTTCTAAGCTTAGCAGCTCACAATTACTATGCCCTGGTGAAAGAAAGAGAAGATTCAGCACCATGTCCTGGTGATACTTGTGGGTCCTTTCCAACTTGAGACATTCTATTCTACTTTGTGAGAATCTGTAGAGTACAGCTACTCATAGGAAGACTTACAGGGTCAGGTTTGGATTAGAATTTAATCTTCTGCATATCTCCTCACAGTGCTGTAGTCTTTACTAATACCTCCCTCCATAGCATACACTGCTCCCTTGTAGTGTGTACTTCTTTATGTGGTTCAGAGCAGCTGGTGACCAGTTGATGACTGCAGATAATTGGCATCTAATTGTTGCCTGTTATGCTTTCACCTGTTCTACTTAGAAATCCTTCCATTGTGTCAAATCCAATTACTTAATTTGGATCCTTTTCTAAAATGAAACAGATTGGTAAAAACTCCTTTATCAGGAGGAAATCAAGTCATTGTACAGCAGCTTTCCAGGAAGAGTTCAGCTTGTCTTAAACAACTACTGAAATCACACACATCATACAAATTAATTGAGATCAACCTGGAAAAAATTCACGTATTGGTTTATTAAACTTTGAATGGTAACCAAAACCTTGATCACCTGTCTTTAAATACAAATGATTTATGTATGTCATTTTACAAACAATTTTAAATACAATTACTTTTTTCTCCACTCTTATACAATTCTGAGAACACATATTAAAGAGGTCATTTCTTTTCTTTTCTTACAGGATTTGCCAGCTAAGAATCCAACACTATGAGCTCACAGTGGCTAGGAACACAATTGAGATTCAGTGACTAAGAATACTGTGATGCCTCTCCAAGTAAGTTAATCAGTGAAAAAATGGTTAGGGTCTAACCATCTAAATATGCAATATGTATTCAATGAGTACATATTATCCCTCAAAACAGCTATAAGAATCACATCAGTGATGTCAGCCATCTGAAAATATCACACAAAATTTGCATATTCCAAGCTATAAAAGGACAAACATTGTGCAATGGAGCAGTGGTAAGGCTAAAATACAGTTATGGATAAACTGAGAGTTTAGATGAAAATTCTGTAATGCATTCATAGCTTGTTGGGTACTGAATATGGAAATTGGTTCATGTCCTAATTTTGAACAATAAAAGGAGTATGAGTTTTCTAATATTTGAACATAACATTGATAATTGAAGGAAAATTTAGGAGCAAACATTAACAGAAGTCAAGTTTTCATTGATTCTGATAAGCTGAGCAATTCTTAACAGCATATCCTAAGGTTTGCTGAGATGCTAGAATTACATCTCTTTTTCTACTTTTTCCCCCCTTGTTCTTGCATTTTTTAATTGCAGGAGGACAGTATTCAGGATTTATAATAAGCCAAATTCACAAAAATTGGAGCTGACCTGGGAAGATTTCATACATGAGGTTTTTTTCCTAGAGGGAGAAAATATAACCTTCCTCAGTAGTGAAAACAAGTCTTTAGACAGCGAGCATGCAGATGCTCAAGAAAGGGGAAAGAGAGATGCTCAAGAAATTTTTGTCAACAGAGACCTGTAGTGTCAGACTCTGTAGAAAGACATTAGCTGCAATAATAATTAGATATGAATAAGTGCATCAAATTTTTGAGAGCTGATCAGTGTAGGTAATTATTTCTCATTTCTGTGAATTCTTTGAGCTCTGGAAGGAAGTCTCTCAAAGGTATTTTAATTAATCTTATACTTTTAAGAACACTTATTCTCAATACCAATGAATATACAGTGAGTGCATAAGTTACTCAGTACTGTTCAAGAACCAGAATAACCAAACCTATATCAAGGAAATCACATTTAATTTTGTCCAGTCATAACACTGAATGATTTTTCAGTAAATATGCGACTTACTGGGAATAGAAGCATCAAAGCTCATAAAAAGTAGGATGCATCCTCACTGGGCTTCAACAAGAGGACTGCAATATAATTTTTTTACTGCTCAAGTAAAAGGACACATCTGGTTTGTGCTGCTGGGACACGTGTCTGGAATGCTGCAGAGGATCCAGGAGTAGCAAAGGAGCCATTGGGAAGTTACTGCTGATTGCCTTAGTGATTGGGAGGCAGCAGTAGCTCTCTGGGGGTTTTAAGCTTAGTTCTTTTGTTGTCACATCAGTTCAGGCTTCTGCTGAGTCTCAGCTCTCCCATGTGTTGTTTTGCAACTTGGTCAAATCTGACTGAATCCAAATGACTTTGTGTAAGGATATGGGATTAGCTCAAGTATGTGTCCCATACATATCCCCAGAATGAACTCTTCAGCACATGTCTTAAACCAGATGTCTCCTGCTCCTCTAAAGGGTGTGGATCTGTCCTCCCACTTTATTCATTGCTGATAACCCTCAATGTCCAACACAAAATGTGGCTGCTGGAAAGCATCTCTCTTGTTTTGAGGCAGCTGTCCATAATGTGCAAAGGTAAAGTCCTGCACACAGAGACACAACATTTCAGTCTGTGCAGGGCTGTCCACCTGCAGAGCACCCTGACAGGAAAGGACCTGAAAAACAAGGAGTTGAATGTGAGCCAAAAATTGTGGCCTTCATTTACAGATAAAATCCAACAGTTCACTGGGCTGCATAACAGCACCGTAGCCAACATAGTGGAGTAAGAGATGATTCCATTCTTTTATGCACTTGTGAGGTCACGTTTCAAATCTTGCTTGCAATTCTGGGCTCCCGTGTCAAGACTGACAGACAAATTGAATGAAACCTGGTGGCGGGTCAGAAAGATATTTAAGAGGTCTGAAAATATAGTATATGAGGGACCAGAGACATGCAAGGATATGGCGTATGAAAAGCTGTGTGGGTTTAGCCTGGAAATTAGAACATTCAGGGAGCATCTAACTTGTTTTTCAAATTCTTAATCAATATTTGCACATTGAGAATCCCTTGACAGTGCAAGGCTGAAAAGCACAGGTATAAGCAAAGAAATTGAAAATGCTTCTCACTGACAGCTTTGAAACACCAAAACAGAGACCCAGAAAATTGGAAAAATCTCCATTTTTGGAGATACTACTAAGTTGACTGGATACAAAAAAGAGCAAGCTTCAATCGGTTTGATGTTTTATCTGACTCTCCAGAGATCTCCATTATGTGTTGAACCTCTTCTGCCCCACAGTCAAAGAAAGGCTACCAGGACTCTTCAGGATACCAGGCAGTCCATCTGCATCTGGGGTTTATCATCTGTGTCTGGAGTACGTGAGATATAAGTTTCTGAAGTTAATACCTATGAGTAACCTGGAATAGCCTTCCTGCTTTTGGTTGTGGACCTCTATGGGGAGAGACAGTCAAGGAAGGGGAGAGATAATTAAGGAAGGAGAGAGTCAAACTGTTCCTTGGCTCCCTCTGTCCTTACATTACATCTACATAGTGACCTTGGCTCAAAATGTAATAGAATTGTGGCAAGTAAGAGAGTCAGTGCCATTACAGGAGAGCTTTGGGACATCTTACGACACAGAAGGGTGGGTTGAGGTGTGTGCTCTAGGGAGGCATGTCAAAACTGGATGTGGGGATGTCACGTAGGAGAGTTGATTAGCTTGAGTTCAGTCTTGCCAAAGCACAGGGGAGATGCAATTCGCATGAATCAGAAACAATCTAAGGCCTGTCGTAGGAGAGCAGCTGGATTAATTCACTGTGCTCAGAAAACATGAGTTTCAACTGAGCCACTGCCACAAAAACGAGACAAAACCAGCCAGAGAGTCAGTGCTGTGCATAGCACTACTGTTTATTAACTAATGTATAGAAGTACATGCTTGCAGAGCTTTAGTCCTGCAGGTAATAATCTGCTAACAGCTGAACTATGTAGAGATGCTTGCAAGCTTTTATTGATGGAGGCAACAATCTTTGAACAACAGGCACTGCTGGTATAGCACTGGATTTTGGTACCTACTAGTTGCAGGCACAGGAGGTTGGCAGCACTGCCTAATCTTGGATAAAACATAATCTCAGCCAAACAGACATTTCTAGGTTCTTATCTCTTGGGGCCTGCACTGGCAACAGTCTCCAGAAGCACAGAACTATGGTGCACAGAGGATTTGCGATTCCTTGGGATTCCCACTGGTGTCTTGGCATCCTCTTCAGTCAGGCAGGAGATCTGAGAGACCTGGTATGCAAAGCTGCTGGGATAAGGTGTGTAATTTAGGGGCAAGACATGTACTTGTAGGAACAGGAACAAATAGTTGTGAGCATAATATCAAGAGTATGGTTTTGGAAGGCTGATTTGGAAACAAATGAAGAAAGTAACGGAGTGAGACAATAATGCAGTAAAATATGAGCAGAAAAAGGGAAAGTAAGGAAATATAGTGTGTGTGAGGGTGTGGTCTGAAAAATGTTATTGGTGTGTTTGAATTTTGCAGCTCTGCTTAAGGACTAGAGAAAGTTGCTAGCAAGAGTGGAAGAATGGCTGCATTGGTGGCTGAATGGACATCTCCAGATTGTACAAATGTGCTACAAGCCTCTGTGTGCCCAAGAAAGCTTTAAAATGAGAGCACAGGAAAAATGTAGTGATTACTCTGGCTAGCAAGCAAGCTGCTTACACCAGAAAAATCACAAAATCTGAAGCTGAGAAGGATAGCTTTGTAGATCAGCACTGGAGTAGAATGTAAAAGATTTGGTTGAAAAAAAATTTCAACTCTTTCACACCTTAGTTTTCTATCCCCAAATAGTAGAAATAATATATAATAAAAGAAAAATTATTATGCTGGATTTTTGGTTTTCTTCT
>VWYP01026631.1:421170-507388 GCA_013400435.1 Pycnonotus jocosus
TCTTTTTTTTTTTTTTTTTTCCTTCTTTGGAGCATAACTTTCTGCACAAAAGCAGTACTACTGTGAGTGCATGATTCAAGTTTTGGATTAAAAATGCTTCAAAGTAGAAGCTGTTAAGCAGCAAACAAAATGAGGCTTTGATTTTACTTGGGGCCTCCAGACATTATCACAATAGCATTGTAAGCACTTGTCCTGGCTTGCTGGGGGAACCACAGTGGTACTTGTGACTCCACGAAGTAGTGGCACAGACTGTCGCCTGCCTTCTGAACTGTAGTGAGAAAAACGACTTGTACGTTCTATTTTCAGCTCTTCACTGTTTTGCTGTATGTCTGTAATTGCAAAAGAACACCCTACCACAGAGAACATGAATGAGCTCAAAAGGATTACTTAAGGGTAGCTTAGAAAAATATCCCAATAAAATTAAAACCCTTCCAATAAAGTCTTGTGTAAAACCCCATGGGAAAAGATATAGAAAGAGAAAACTACATTGGAGTGGGTCTCCTGTCTCCTCACTTTATAAAAAGCAAATTATTGAGAATAAATGTTTTATTGTGAATGGAAGAGTCCCCTGGACTTGCTGCTTCAGCAGTGGTTGCAGAGGGTTGCAGTCCTAGATCACAGGAACAGGCTCCAAAGGAAAGCAATTAGCAGCCTCAAACAGCGCCATATGAGCAGCAGCACACAGTCCACATTTCTACCATGCCAGGCTGAGCAGACACACAAGTTAATTCTCAGTGCATCAGCTCTAGACCCCAAAGCTGTGTACTCCAGTCACTAAGTACAGCACTGTGCTTGGGGCTCAGAGATGGGCACAGCTTAGCTCTTCACACTGTATTATGCCTTGGAGATGTTTCAATAACCACCTCCCATGGAGTTATAATTGTGGTGCTCTTCCTGGTGGTGCCTAGGAAAATATTGAGAGAGGATGCAAAGACAAAAGGAGGTAAAGTGTATTCTATACTAATAAGGCAGAGGAAGGTTAGGTTGATTCTTCTAAGGGCTGTTTTTAGGCTCAGATTTTCAGAAGCTTTGGCTGCATCAGCATTTTGATTATGTGACTTGAGGCTTCTTTAGAGCTTTTTCCTGAAGAGCAACTAATTTGAGAACTCATACTAGGCATACCCAGTTGGGACACTCAAAACTGCTGATCAACTTGGAAGTCTTGGTCCAGCTGAGCTTTTATAGAGTTGGTTTGGGGTTTTTTTTAAAGCTGTGAATAATATTCATGTAATAATGTTCATGTATTTTAAATAAAGCATTCCCCAAGCATCTTTTCAATGACTAGAGTTTACAACCCACAAACCCTGCATTGAAGAAAAAGTATTTTAAAATTTTGGAACTCACTTATCTTTTTTCCCCTCAGCTTTTTCTAAGACATAAAACAGAGTACATAATCTCACTTCATAATGTATGCCATAATCTTCTAGCTCTGTACATGGCCACACTTGGAGAATTTCTGGTGTCTAGTGATAAAGATCATGTTGCTAAAAATATTACATAAAATGATAAAGATAAAACACATAGTATAAAATACCACTTCTCTGTGGGCCTTGGAGCAGTTTCTCTTTCATAATATTCAGTTCAAAATGCAGATGGGCAGATGGGCAGATATGCGAAAACTCAACAGAATCACTGACTCTTTTGAGAAGGGTGTTTCCTTGAATTTGTCTTTGGGTCATGCAGTGGTCAGCTTTTACTATATAGGTTAGATTCTTCTTTACTATTATAATGCTCTTCACACCTATTTCTGAGTGAGTCACAAACCTTCAATTCTCCTCAGTGCTGAGTTAACATGAAAGCCATGTTGTGTCTTCATAACTGGTTTGATGGTTTCGTGAAATATGCACTTTTGTGTTTGTGGAGAAAAAGACTTATTAAGTAATTGCACATGCTTAAAATCAGAACCCTCCAAAGACAGATGTGAATCACTGTATTGTAAGTGGCCAAAGGCAGGTGTATGTATCACAAGATGAGGTATTTTGGCAGGGAAAGATGAAAGACTAAGAAACAAGGGGTCAGTCTGTACTCTGGATTCTCCTTTGAGTTCCATTGAGAACACAGCCCCATAGTGCTGAGGCCATGAGATAAGCTAAACCCAAGCACAATTTCTGACCCAGGTACAGAATTTCAGGACCCATGGCCCTCGAAGCTAGCACATGCCCCTCGGGATGTGCAGTTCCATGCTGCACATGCAGCACAACTACAGCAGCCAGTGTGCAGCACCTGGGGCTGTCTGTAGAGCCTCTGGCTGACTTGGATCTCAGCTTCCATCATGAGATGCTGCCACCAAGGCAGACAGATTGTAATGGTGCGTGAGCAAAGCTTGTCTCAAACCTGCATCTGAGCAGAGGTGAGTTCAGCTTTGATTAAGGCCCACAAGTGCAGTAAAGGCAGAGTGACCTGTTTGTGAGATCAAATTAGAGGATCTCTTGTCTTCAGCTGTAATTATGATGGTATTGTTCTAGTCCAATGTCGCTGACAGGTACAGTGGCTATTCCCAGAAATATAGATGTACTTAGCAGCCTACTAGCAGGGATGGGACTTTAGAAAGGGCAGGAAGAAATTTAAAGGATCCAAGGGCAATTCTGTCAAAAATTCACAAGGATTGCAACCTTCAGCTCTGCTAATTGCTTGTGAAAGGAAAAGTCTCATGTGGTTAAAAATAAGAACCACAATATGAAATTTCACTTCATGTGGGTGACTTCCAATACCATTCTTTGCTCATGCACTGGCCCAGACTTCTATGTACTCCAATTTAAACAGATCTTGCTCAACTCAATCTTCTAAAGGATGAAAATAAGTGGGAAAATATAGTTTATGTTTGCAAAAAAAATTTTAGTCTCTACACCTTTAGATTATATTGTTTCCCAAAAAATGAAAGGGTTAAGGATGTTGTCTCACCTAGGAGGGCAAGATAGCAACCACTAACATTTCAATGTTAGCTGGGAATGAAAGGCAAATGTTTGGTGGGAATGGTGACAGTGGTGACGTTGAGAAGAGAAGGGGCCTTTCAGACTTAATTGAAAGTAAACTGAGGCAGGGACATGTATGTGAAGGAGAGTTGGAAAGGGCACATGCGAGTCATCTGGATAATGGCCGTGGATTGGAAATGATATCTGAGGAGTAACTCCTCTCCCTGGAACAGATGCGAATATGAAGCATGTTAAGCCAAATTATAAGGGCCTGCCAAATTTGAAATAAAAATTACATGACCCCCAAAAAGCTGATTTCACTATTTCTTTTATTTTATTGCTGATGATGTATTTACAGTGGCAGAGCAGGCATGATCCACAGGCATCAAAGGTCTTTCAGTGAAGCCTCAGAGGGTGGTTGAGGCGCTGCTGTCTGCAAACCTAGAAAAGCCTCAGGCTTGTTCTGCTCTAGGATCGGGTCAGTGCCTGGTGAGTCGGAGGTGACTACAGGAGTCTTAGCCAACAACTGAATTACAGGCAGCAAGATCCCCAGGGTCTCTCCCATACCTCACTGAGTTCCTTATATTTACTAGGTCTAAGGTTGAACCTTTAAAATTTGTATTTGTGCTGGCACAAACACTGCTTAATAGTCACTGATTTATCCTTTGTTGTCTATTACCCCCATTAGGTAAGGTTTATAAATAGCTCTTGCTTTATATTCTTCTTTTCCTACATCATCCTTGTCCATCAAAGCACCCAACACACCCATATTATTTTTATGTAATTAAGTTTTCCATTTTAATTTCAGTGACCTCCCTCAGATTGGCCCTCTCCCACAGGCAAAGTGGTTATAAGGCAGACAGTGCTACCTCAGCACAATATTATTTATATGTGGTCACTAACCAAACCCCCAGATACCCACCTCAACTCAACTCAGCATCTAAATTCAGAGCAATCATGAACTGGTCTGAACGTAGCCATCCATACCTATTAGTACACAAATCTGAGGTGGATTTACTAAAAATCTCAGCCAGAATCCATGAATAAATGCTTTATTTTTCATTTTTAAAGTAGTACAGAGACTATTATGAAACATTTCTGACTCTCTCAGCTATGTGATTTCCCAGGGTTTTTGCCACTTATGTCAGGTGACCTATGAAATGCAGCTCTTCTCTTGGTGGACAATTTGTGGATACTGCTGGAGCACTGGTACTGTCCATATCACACAGCTGTTTTTAAGGATGTTTGAGATCATGGCAGCCCGTTTCCTTCAGTTCTCTTTCACCATTCCCATTCTTCCTGTGGAGGGGAATATGTAGTCTTGGATCTCATATCAGATTTGTTCACAGCAATGCATGCCCCACAGGTAAATGCACACTCTTCTTATGCCTTGTTGGCTGCTGTCAAACACAGCCTTTCTTGCAGACCTAACACCACAACTATCTAGAATCAATATCACTTCTTGAGCTTTATATTCTATCCATTGTTAACAGAGGTAAGCATCCATTTTTATTCTTCCTCCACACCCTCCAAAGGGTGGCTGCCCTGGCATGAAATTTTCAACATTTTTTTCCATTAAAAAATCTTCCCAGATAAATCATTCTCACCGGCCTGCATGCTGATTCCCAATTGTTCTTTTTTAGCACATTTTCCCCAGAAAAATTTATTAAAATTTTTAAACACAGTTTTTTCGTATTCATATAGTATTTCCATACAGTCAGTATTGCAAAACATTGCTCATTTAGTGTGGAGTAGCAGTGCAGAGGCAGAAGGATGTTGTTCACAGCCTTCATCCCTGTAACTGTAGTCAGCCAGGCTTATGTTTCTAGGGCTTTCAGCAGCAAACTAGGTCAGTGGGGCCCTCTACATCAAAGCTTCTCCTTAGACACTGTAAATCGCATGCTTTTATACCATTCCTACTGTACACTGTGTTCTTCTGTAATTACAAATGTATGTTTCCCATCACCACAAAGACTTCACATTGCTCAAAGGAAATCTCTCTTCAAAGGCTTTAAACTGTTGAAGGGCAGGCCCCCTTCTGAGAGCTACCATTGCTTCGGGTGATTCCTTCTTTAACTCATCCACAGTAGAACCACCAGTCAATTCAACTGGCCTGCATCACACCGTGTCTGAACTGGCCTCAGGGTTGCATTTCAGCTTTGGAAAACAGCATTGCAGAATTTAAAAGTGCAGACTTAAAAAAAAAAAAAAGAAAAGAAAAGAAGGGGGAAAAGGGAAGAAAAAGCAATGAACTGCTTTATTCATAGTTATCTGGCCTGAAAACCATGAGACTTGAGACTTAATGTCCTTCACCAGCTCAGACTTCTGATAAGAGAACACGCGGCATTTTCATTCACTAGTTGTACCTTGAAGAAAGTCATAATTAGGATGCACTAGCAGGAAAAAAAACCACAACTTCAAAAAGACAGCAAGGAATACACAGAAAGAAAATGGTTTGTAAAATTAATTTTATGAAATTATGTATATGTGTATACATATACATATAGAAATACATTTATAATGACCTATATATGTATGTAGCTAAAACAAAAACTCTGGAAACATTCCCTGCTTTGATAGCACTCAAGACTACAGCTAATTCCATTGAAGCTAATATTTTCTTTTGAGTAATGACTTACTCATGACAGCAAGCACTAATAAATATTTGCAGGATTGGGTCTTAAAATTAAGGGGTATTTAATGCTAGCACTTGAAACTCATACTTGAGAAGCATTCATGAATTAAGATAATTAATCATATGGTAGTAGCTACATACTATATTACTTTTATAACTAATTATATATGAAAATGAGGATTTATCTGCCTCACATTCTTTAGAAAACTAGGCCTGTGGATTGCTAAGGTCACACAGGAATGTTATGACACATCAATAAGCCAGTTTTTCGTGTTCCTTGTAAGCATCTTAACCCTGAATACCCTGCTTCTCAGTTACCTTCTCTTTGGCCTACAACTTGGCTCCCCTAAGTCTCTACTTTACACTCTCCCTTTCTCCTCATTTTAAACACAAATTGTGGTTTTATGTATCTTACCCTATTCTGTTTCTTAGATTTCTCTACTGCTGGTCCTGGCATTTAGACAATCTTTGATATAATTCAGCTGATGTCAAAAGATGTTCTCCAAATATAGAAGGGTTTTCTATATTAAAATATTTGACAAATGTGATTGGATGTGGATAAACATATTATCATTACAATTTCAGTGCCATTTCTGGGGAGGAAGTTTGCATTCTGAAAAAACAATATACAAGGAAGAAAAAGCATCCTTGTTCCGCATAAAGAGTGTCTTCACCAGGAGTTATACAATATGACAATACTGTTTAAATTAATTTAAGAATTCAAGCCAAGCAAGTCTTCCTAATCTTTGGAGCAGATTTTGGGTTTATGTAGCTGTAGGAGTGGAAGGATAAATTGTGAATTCTGCCTGTGAAAGCTGAAAGGATCAACCTAATGGAAAATAGCTGTGTGCCACAGCTTATCAAGGTGGAATCTTTTCTTTGGAATCTTGTAAAAAAAACCCCATTGAAGTGCAAGCTACCATTATCTTCTGTTTACATGAACAGAAGTAACTGGTTGTGTATTGCCAATTGCTTTTCTACAGGGGAACATCACTGACTTTGCTCAGTTAGTCAAAGGGCAAGGCAAAAATACCAGCTTAATTTTTTTTATTCTTCATTTCAGATAGTTTAATAATTCAACATTCTCTCCCTTTTCCTGACTTGCTTTGTTCTGACTGTGCAAGTGCCAAGCTTTTAGCAAGAATTACCTCTTCCATGGCACCTGCATGTGACCAAGGCTCCCAGCCTAAGCTGGATAGCATCTTTATTATTTGTATTGCAGGAGCAACCTGGAGTTTATGTCAGAAACCAAGAGTCATAGAGCAAAGTGTTTAACAACTCCAGCCAGAACGTCCATTCTCTGAAGATTTTTGGCTTAAACCCAAAGACTCTGGCTGTACTTCACACATATAAGCAATAACAACAAAATATTTTCTACTGATATTAAATTTGGTTCAAAGGTCTAGATACACATTTTTATACTTTTTGTATAAAAATAGTTTGAGAATGGCACTTTTCCCTGTTCCCTTGGTTAAACTGCAATGAAATAGGGCAATAGAGGGATATAGCTCCAGTTTTCAACACTTTTAAAATCATTGCAGGTATTTTAAGCCACTATGTCATATAATGTATTTAAATCCACATTCACATACTACAATACAAGTGAAATGTCTCTCTACACCTTCAGTACACCTCTGAATATGGCTTACACAATTTCAGACACAGTTCATGTGGAAGACTGTTGTGAATGTAGCCCTGTTAACTTAGACCAAAGTTTAATAAGTGAAAACAGCATTGGAAACATGAATGGAAACCTCCCCTCTACTTTCTGCTTCAATTTTGCTTTTGATTCAATAAGAGCTGAATAAGGCCCTAGTATAGAAACTCAGGACAATTCTTTCAGCCTTGAGACATTAGTTTCATATCTTTCTGTTTCTCTGCTTTCTACCCTGCTCTGTTTCCAGATGGTATTAAATACAATTCAGGGGAATGGTCCTGATATTTTTGAGAATGTTTAGTTTATTTCAAAAATGTCCATAACTGATCATGTCTACGACCTAAGACATCGTGGTTTTGTGGGAAGAAAGATGTTTCATAGTCTATGATGTTAGGATTAAAAAGTACAAGACTCAATTTTATAGAGTCTCCAATTATACTTCTGCTCAGCAGAATCCTTGCAAGAAGATATATGCAAACTAGAAAAGGAATTTCATCTTTAACTCATTAGTTTTCCATGGAGAAACCACATGGCTGGACATTAAAGCACAACTCTATCATTCAGTACAGGCTGTGCTTTCATATTTTTCTGAGCTAGAGCAGACAGCAAACTATTCTATGTGTGTTCTGATTTTAATAACACAAGAAAAAGAAGTTAAAATAATTGAAGTCAATAGGGAAAAAAAAAATCAGAGGCCCCAATAAAGTTCCAAATATTGTATTTTGTGTTTTCTGACTTTTCTCACAGACAGTTTTTTCTACTGTGCCATGAATACTTTTGCTATACTTTCTTTACTTTAATAAAGACTACAAAAATTTAAACCTTATGAGGGCAGGAATTGTGACAAATTATAAAATTTCTAATTACAAATTCTTTGGACATTTACTATTTTTTTATATCAAAATATTGTCACAGTATCTTTTTCCTGTAAATCCCAACCTTCTATGACCAGTTGAACATCTAGACAACAAATAAACAGTAAATGTGTGAGTATAGGAAAGAGTTTCAATTTGATTATCTGACCTTTATTAAGTTGACCAGTGGACTTGGTAACATAAAAGACTGTTATTTAAAAAATCTGGCCCACATACTGTGAGTTTTTCTCTCACCTAATATGTATTCTGGCATTTGAACATGACCTCTTGTCCTTTTTTTTTAGCAGAACTTGTTTGTTGGGGTTTTCTTTAACATTAAAAAAAAAAAAAATTGTTCTCCTGAAGGTGCTCTTACTCAAGATCCCATCTATGGTTGCACTTGAGCTGCTGTCATTACTGGGTTGCAATACAGCAGTACCCTAGAGCATCTCCCGTATGTTTAATAGTACCTGTTTGACGTGTAATTTCATGAATTTCTGTGTTAGCTCTATTAGTCATTTCGGCATGCTATCATTCTGATGATAAAGTATGGGACTAGAGCACTGCTAAATGCAAGGCAAACATCTCAAAAAGCATGTCAAAGTTTTCCCATGTAGGAAAACTCACTAGAAGGTAAGAAACTTATTTGGAAAGCTTTTGGAGTGGGTTGCTGTGTGCTTTTCAGCACATCCATAATTTTGTACATCTATACAATGATTTTTTAAAATAAAGATACACAAGAAAATTAAGTTAGTGGATAACCTACAGAGAATAAATTTGCCTTGAACTTTGGAAAAGTCTTTCTGACTACTGGCTTTTTCTGGGCTGTTAAGTCTTTGGGCATGCTGGGGGAAGTGCAGGAGACATCCTCCAGCTCCTCATGAGGCAGAAGCCCTCTGGACAGAAAGCATCTGCCATCTAAGCTATGAAATGCTGCTCACTTGAAACTCCATATTCACTCCCTGATGGGATGAGTAAACCTGGGAGACAGAGGGCAGGACGACTAAGCCTGTGTTTGTAAACTGTGAGCCATGCACAGCTTCTGCTGAGGGAACACTCTCCTGGTGTGTTTGTTTGTTTGCTTTCTTTTATTTGTTGTTCTGTTTGCATTTTAAATCAGATTTACTTCCTAAAATGCCAAGAAACTCAGCCTAATGCTCATGCCAACAAAATGCATCTGTGCCAAGAACATATGAAAGGGCACTAGAACATATACTTGTATTCAGTCAACAGATGTACAGAGACTGAGCTGAGAATTTAACTTGCTGAACAGTACACTCATGTAGCACAGTGCTGATTCATTACCCTGCAGTGAGGCAAGGGTGAGAGGAGCCAGCAGCACGCACACAGGTCCCACTGTTATCACCACCGCTCGCCCACAGACACAAACTGGAGGCGCTGACCTTGGCAGGTTCCTTGGAGCTGCTGTTCAAATAAATGCCTTGTGTGCTGCAGCAAAATGCAATCCTGCATCGACAAAAAACACATTCAAATCTTCCTCTGTTCTGAACTCTTGACAAATATGTAGAGATATAACATCACAGCAGCAGTGCCATCAGTGGTTTTGCTGGGCCTTGTTAGCTTCGACCAGAGATCCAACATCCACTGGCCAGCTAGAGAAAACAGGAGAAAATTGCATCTGCATCTCCCACCAGAATACAGCCATCCAGATGGCTGGGCCCCCTGCGTGTGCACCACTGAATAAGAAACAACTGAGACATGCAGGTGAAGGGAACTGTTTAACCCTCAGCACCTTGTGATGTTCACAAATCCTTTGGGGATATTGTTGACAAATGAGCAATATATCAGTAGCCTCCTCGAACACAAGAGTTATTGAAACATGGTGGAAAATAACATAATGCCAAAGAAATGGCTTATGCTTTTCAAATTCCAGGGAAGAAGTTAAAGCAAAACTTTAAAAAAAAAAAAAAAGAAAAAAAAAAAGGTTAGCTTGAACAGGTCTTCGAAACAGCTCTCTTTCTGACCAAACAAATACTAGAGCTTCCTGCCTAGATATTTTCCATTCTTGTATTCCCAGGGTGTTTTGCAAGTCCTCTACTTTGAGTCAGTGAGCTTGCCCTGGCATGCTTCCCCTGGCTGGCCACACACCTCTGGGCACTCAGAGTCAAAAAAACGCATCAGGGTGAGGTTTTTTTAACATCTGCATGTACCCTCTTAAAAGGGAAACTGATGCAACTAGTATTTCCTAATTAGATTTTGGAGCCTTCTTTAGCCTTCTGAACCAGTCAAAGCCTCAGAAATATCCATCTCATTAGATAAAGCCGAGCAATCAGTTTTTCATTTGGAGAATTTTTCTTTTCTGTGGGAACCAATTCAAATCTCTTTCTTGTCTGCTGAACAGAGTTACCCATATATCAGCCTCATAAAATGTGTTTTATTGATTTGCCTTTGTGTGAAACATGAGTTATTGACAAACACAAACCTTCATCAGATTTACAAATACCATTTTTTGCCATTTAAAGAACATTTGTGAATCACGTTTTGTCAACTATGAAGTGAATGAGGCTGAGAATGTATACACATATATATACGCTTTTGTGACTCTGTTAGGGTTGTCTGTCCTATTACTTGTCAGATTAAATTACTTTTAATTCTCCAACTATTTACTTACCTTCTGTTTACTGCCAAAATGGAACTATGCCCTCCCAGTCCTCTCACCCCTGCCAGTTCACTGACAATATTAAGGATACAAGATCAAGTATTAAAAAAGTTAGGAAATTCCAGCTATATTAACTCAGCCCCATCTATATCCTGTGTATTTTTTGGCACATGTGAATAACAAAGAGTAATACAGTGGAGCCATTAAACTGGACATTCCCCACCTGCAGTAGTAAAATTTACCAGACTATTTGAGGTATTTCCCATTGTAAGTAAAAGGTGCACTACCAACAGAGTCATAAAGGTAATTACACTGGAGCAGAGTGTCAATAGCTTAATGATGCCAACTGCAAGATGTACTTTTAATGAGGAAAAAATTTGAAATTATGACTATGTGCGGCATAGTAGATTGTGCTTCATTAATTTTACTCTAAAATGCAACCAAGGCAATTAAAAAAAAAAAAAAGAAAATGTGAAAATTGTAGTTCTAAGATTATGTTTTCAAAGTTCTGTACTGTTTATTACAGCTCAACCTCCACATTAGCAACAGACAGCTTTTATTGATACACACAGAGAAAACACTCTGTTCAACCCTACCTGGACACAAGGAAACCCAAGGGGATACTTAATAGACTGGTCCTGCATGCATTCTTCACCTATGTGTTCCTTAATTTTGTTGTCCAGGCCAAAGAGCTACTATCATTTTGGATCCCTTCCAGCATCTGGTCATTACTATAACACTGTATTTATTCTAGCTCCATCCAGAAGGCAAAAATATTTCCTTGCAGTAGCCAAAAGCAGTAGACCACAATTTTGCTGAGTGTAGACAGCAAGTTTGGGAAGGTCGTAGCTTTAAGAAGAGATGTGTGTGTATCGTGAAAGGAGACAGTGGTAAATCTGCAGCGAACTGTCAAATGATCTCCAGAGCTGCAGTGATATTTTCTTTAACTATGGCTACTTTGCCTTCTTAAACTTATGTTTTGAAATTCAGATTTAAAAACCGTCTAATTCTGAAGCCAATACTAAGATGTGGTTGTCCAGTTTCACCTAGAATCCTGAATCCTTATTGATATCAGTAATGAAATAATTTGCTGACATTTTTATTTCACAGTACCAATGGCGCTTATTAGCAAATTTTTGACACACTGGTTAAAACAAAATGCAACCCTGTAACAGAAGAAATAAAATTAAGACAAAGGAACATGGAGAATGGAAAGGAACAAAAAAGGAGACATGAAAATAGCAGGAAAAAACCCCAGTAGTAGAACAGCAATGATCACAAGATTGCAAGATGATTTTTAGTCTTCTTGTTCTATGGAGGAAGACTAGCTAAAGGTTCATCCTCTCTGCTGGATGGTGTGTATGTCCTATTGATGTTGGGTCAAGTCCATTTAAACAACCTATAGGGAATTTCTGTGCCTCACTAGAAGCTGAGCAGGTCCACAGATGTCTGAGCATTTAAAAGTGAATCTGAGTATTGCAGACAACAACTTTAGCCTCTGGACTTATTCAGTTGCAAGAGCACTAAAAGTATTAACAACATTTAAAATATAGATGAGGAAACAGCTAGATTTTGTTGATGTGGTCATTCATCTGCTGTATTCTGCCTTAGCCAATAGGCCCATCATTAACCTGGTTCTCATTTTTGTTTGGGTTTGCATTTAGCTTCAGTCATTTCTCTGATTCTTCTTTCTTATTAGTTACAACTATAGAAGAGAAACCATAATATGCTAATTTCCTGAAGAAACACATAGTTCATGTAAATTAAAGTATATTGGAACAGAGGGATAATTTTGATGAGCAAAATAGGATAACTGGAGAATAAATTAGATATTTCTGCAAATTTTTTACCTAAAATTTCTATCTGTCAGAGCTAGTTTCAGAATATTAACACACATGCAGAAAATATAAAAGTACTTTGTTGTGGCTGGGTGTTAAAATACAGTTTACTGCTAAGTGTAGAAAGTAGCAAGAATGGTGAAGATGCTCAGAACATGGGAGTCATCTGGGGTTACACCAACCAATGTTGCCACTACAGACACTGAGTGAAAACCGTGATTCAGCATCTCCTGTGAAAGCAGTTCTTAAGCCTTGCATCATCAGAGTTTCCTACTGCTCAGTATGGCTCTGAGGCTTGGGCAGGCTGTGTTCAGACCCTGCCCAGCAAGGCTGTGTCTGCACTCTCCACAACGAGAGCAAACTCACTGCAACTCCCCATCCCCATCCTCACCACTGTCCCCTGAGCAGTCCTCACAGCTACATCACTGAAGCAACTCTGTCTCTACAAAGGCTCTGCAAAGAGCACTTGAGGTCCCTCAACCCCTCCCTGTCAGCTGGCATTCAAAGCCTGACCTCTGTGCACTGTAATCATCTCATGATTCCACCTTGGTGACCTACCTTTCACTGCCCTTCAGCATCCACACTGGTCATACTGCATCAGCTTAATTAGACAAGTTTGTACCCATGAAACTGGCTGAGAGAGTTGCAGGAAACTCAGCAGAGGTCACACAAAGTGTGTGACAAGCTGAGGTGACAGCCATGGCCTAGAGTCATGTTAGAGTGCACCTCAATAGACTCAAGTTCACCTCTTCTCTAAATCATAGGGATTCTCAAAATGCCATGATGGTTATCAATACCCGCTACAGCTCAGGCATTTTCCCATTTGTGGGGAACATGGCCAAGATGCTAATGGCTGCCACTGTCAACCTCAGGTGCCTTTTTTCCTCTTCCTGTCACTAGTCTTTCATCCCTCTTGTGCCATTACAGAACCATTTTTTCTCCAAATAAGGCATGGCCAACCATGGGTTGCAGGTTTCAGGATATGCATAACCATCTTCATGTTCTGTGTGACAAACCAGCACTAGCTCAGAAAAGGAGCGTTCTGGTTTCTGTATTCTCCCACCTTACTCTCTGTGCCATGCTTCAAACAATGGTTAACATCTCATAAAAGTTTATTCCATATTCATGGTACAGAGGTTCAGTGTTGTTGAGTGTGGAGCCACGTGTGGCCATACCCTTATTTTGAAGCTGAGGACAAATTGAATGCTAATTACCATTGTTGTTCTGATAGTTACCCTGCTAAAGTAGAGCCAACAGGTAAACTGAGGCTGTGCCTGTCCCATAGCTCATGCAAGGCCCTCTGCTGACTGGACCACTTGATATGTTTGCTGCCAGTGGTGCCTCAGACACACTGACACCATTCAGAAACAATGGTTTGCCCAGCTGGGCCAAGCCCACTGGGAAAATACAAATTTTAATTCACTGATATTTCGGTCCAGATCCCTAGAGTACCTGATGTGTCGTTTGGGAATGACCTGTCTTTTAAAAAGAGGCATATCCCAAGATCAGTAGATGGTTTCCTGCACCAAGGATAGAACACAGGAAGGGACATTTGCAATCTGTTGAGAAACTAGTGTGGTCTTTTTCAGACATCACTGAGTAGGTGGACTAGCCCCTCACTGTTGAAACAGAAATTGATTTGCTCTTAGTCAAAGCCAGTCATTACTGAGATAAACAGTACAAACAAAATTTATTTTCCTCAAAGAGTGCCAGTTAGAATAAAATAAATCCAGAAAGCCACTCTACATCTAATAGAACCCAAGGGACTGTCTGCTACATTCCAAGATTAAAAGAACAAAAAGAAATAATCCAAATGAGAAGTTACATGCAAACCGTCTCTCCTCCAGGGACAAATTTTGTTAGTCAGACCCTAAAGGTAGAAGTTATTTCTATAAAAGTGACTCTTGACTGTCTGAACAGCTTTTAACACCACATATGAAAATTGTATTAACTGTAATAGGCTGATTAAGACATTAACTTTTTACGCACATCTCCAAGTTTACCAAACCAGCATTAAAAAAAAAAAAAATCTTTTCTGGTGTTTTCTTCTGAATTTCTCAATTATGTGTCTACTGTACATTGCACTTAGTTCTTGGATCAGTAAAACTTTGCTATTGGAGATTGTCTTGACCAAGAAAAAAACAGAATAAGTAGATTGTTCTTTTGTGCAAAATGTGTTTGTTGATTCTGTGGACCTGTTACTGGGAGTTGAGGGCTCCACCAGAGGCAGCAGTTTGACAGCCCTCTGTCACACACATCCTCTGGGGCAGCTGAGCCTGCAGGACTACAGACAGATGTAGAAAGGTTGCAGTGGGTTTCAAACTGTAGAAAATTATTAAAATTTCACCATGTTTCTCTTTTAGTCTCAGCATTACATTTCCAAAACAGAAAGACACACAAAACTGTCAGTAGGAGTAATGTTCCTCAGTAATTTTTGACAATCCCTTTCAGGGAGATTGCCATTTTAGAGTACAGTAGGTACAGTTCATGCTCTAGATGCTATATTGTTCTAGTTTTCTTTATATCAAACTCAAGATTTCTAATTCCACTTTAGTTTGTCAACAGTTTTCATTTGCTTTGTCCTTTGTATTTCTTTTCTGCCACAGATGTCTCAAGGGGAGGTGTTTGCCATTTGCTGCACTATTCAGTGTAAGCCTCTCAAATAAGATCATTCTTGTCTTCTAAGCATCAGTTCTAGCACATATCAGCCTTCTCCAGACTTGTACTGCATTACACTTTACTCACTGATTCACCGTCTTCCACCCCCTTCTACTCAAAACCAATTGAGGCAAAGGGTATTCCTGTGCTCAATGTCAACCCTATGCACTGCTAGCACCAGCTCCTGCCTTTGTAAAGAGGAAAATCAAAAATATAAACAATGCAGCACAGATTTTTTTTTCTCCAAATATTTGTCATGTACATCTTTTTCCTAGCATTGTTTAAGTGGCTATGTGACAATACTTTGTTCTGCCACAGATAATGGCATGCCCTATTTCCCTCAGGGTTTTCCACAAAGCATCCCCTTTCCAGCTTCCACTGGATATTTGTTCCTCTAATATCCACTCCTCCTTCACGTGGAAAGGATTATTTCCAACAGCAATTCAGCATACTCTTCTCTTTCTCTCTCTCTTTATCTCTGTCTCTCTTCAGAGAACTGATGACTGAATCATCCTTTACACTGGGGATAAAAATAATTATGGAAGGGCTAGGAAGCTCCATGAGTTTCAACTTGCAGAGTTTCTGTTGGGTTTGCCCATCAAGGGGCGGGGGAGGGAGGACAGGGTGTGGTTTTATCCCTAAGCTAAAAATACAAAAGGCAAACAGTGGTTCCAATAAGTGTAAACTACACATTGTACCCAGTGTTATTATTCTGTATTGGTTTACAACCTACCTTTCATGAGGATGTGATAGTGATGACTTCACTTCACCCATCATTAATACCGTGGGAATCAGTAACCATTATACTGATGGCAAAGATAATTTGGGTCCAAGCAGAAAAGAGAAATGACTTATCCAGCCAAAAAGAATGGGGTTCCTACTACTTCAGGACAAGATTAAAGCCTGGAATTGGAATCAAATCTTTGTGGTCAGGAAGAATCTGGACACAGCCATGACTGAAAGGCAAAGAAGCAGACAGCGTGGCCCTGCAGGTGCCAACCAGCCTGCTGGCTTAGGCTGGGCTGCAGACTTGGCAGGAACTTCAAGGGCTCAGGAGTAGAAGGAAGACAAAAGTCCAGACCTGGGGTGGGGGCTGTCAAAAGAAGCCTGAGAATCTCTCCGAGTGGGAGAGGAAACTGAGGTGGAGAGATTGTCTTGGGTGGAGGCTGGAACTGTGGGAGATGTGGCCATTCAGGGAATGTAGTATTCTGTCTTTTCCAGGAATTATGAAGGATATTTTGAACTAGGACAATTAGTCCTTGGGAATGCATGTTTCCATTACTTGGTTTATTCAGATAGGAAAAAGAAATACTTACCTCAATTCATTTTTAATACTGTTGTGTAAGTCTTTGATGACTTCATTCCTGATAACATAAGAAACACAAAATATTAGATTGGGTTGATCAAAAATTTAAAAAGATCCCCAAGCTCACAAGTATATTTTTTAGAACTCTGCTATATTGCATAATTTGCTAGAGATCACCAATATCAAGTTTCAGTCCTGTGCTTCCCCTGTACACAGTTTTTCTGAAACATGATATTATACGGATTTTAAAAAGTAGCAGGGAAGATAAGAAAAGTATCACATTATTTTATATATTGCTTTTAGGTTCCTTCTGTAAGAAATTTTACAATTAAACTTAATAAATACTCCTATTATGAGACACCTCACCAATTTTTAAAAGTATTTATATCTACTTCTTCAATTAGTTCAGACTGCTCTCATCAAGATGATCTTTCCTACCTGGTCCTCTGACTATGTCATCTCCCTTTTATAGTCTCTGAGTCACTTAACTCAGTCTCTTATTAGTTTCATCTCATGTTCATTTTTTCTTGTGATTGTTTTTAAGGTTATAAGCCACACAGTCTCTGCTTATGCTCTGTACTAATTCCTTTTCACACTTACTCATTACAAGCTTGCCTGCTCTGCTGATGGCTCCAGCTTTTATCTCCAAATCCCCTTCTCTTCTCACAAGTACTTCCATCATTTCTTCCACTCAACACCTAGGCTGAAAGAACTCTCACAACATACCTTTGCCAGCCTTCTCCCTTTTTCTTGTTTAAATTGCCACAGAATTCCAACTTCTACATAATCACACGGAAATAGTAGTATCTTCACAATTAGAAAACAGTACGTCTTTTGTCACCAGGGCATATCAAACAGCGACCACCCAATTATGTGCAGCAAGAACCTGTGAGCAGTCCTACCTCTTTCTATCTTACAGTGCAGCCATGTTCAAGTCCTGTGTACCAACTGCAACATCTTCAGTGCAAGTACAAATAACTGATTTCTCCAGGCTGCTTTTAGATAAAAACAGGACAAGCAACCACAGAAGTGCATTATATGCAGATATTTCATGCAAACTGGTAATTTAAAACCTAACAAAGATTTGTTGTCAATGATACTGCAGGCAAAATCAGTACATAAATCAGAACCCTGCCCTACAATGCCCTCTGTTTTCTGAGAATCTGTTGTTTTGGATCTTTTTAAATAACAAATGCAAGTTAAAACATGGATTGATTTGAAATAGTTCTGTTTATAATCATCTGCCCATTCAGAGTTATTAAGTAGGTCAAGTGTGTCCTTTTTACATAGATTTTGAAAGCCACATGCTGTTAGAGGACAAAACAAATAAGTAAGATGTAACTCCCAAGTCCTTTATAGCACTATGTGAAAATGTAAGCCATCCTCAAAAGATGATGAAAAAGATCACAAAGTAAATAAGAAATCAATTCAACAAAAAGTTTTGAAAAGGAGCTTTAGAGAGACTTGGCAGACTGATATACTAGCAAAACAGAAAAAAAAAAAAGAAAGAAAACATGATAAGGTGATTGGCTCTGAAGGCTCCTGGAGGTAGAATGGCAAATTGTACAATATTTCAAATACCCAAATTCTGACATATAGTGTGCACAGCCAAATACCTGGGTAACTTATATGAGGAAGACTGTGAAAAATTAATGGTTGTTCTTCATATAATTTTTAAGTACAATATGCTGCAGGATTTTTAAAGCTCTAAAAAAATATTTTATTAAAATATGAGCAAAATCCAAGCTCCATGGAAGTTAATGCTTTTAAGTTCAGACAATAGTTCTAATTCTTATCAAACTGGACAGCAGTCTATTCATGTGGGGAACTGGGCTGTATTTCTGTTTACTGAATGTTGTGCACAGAGGGCTTTTGAAACAGAAGATGTAATTTGAGTGCTAATTCAATCATATATGCTACCTTTATATTCAGAACCATGGAAAAGATTCTTGCACGTATTGTGCCAATATTTTTGCAAATTGTTGAAAGACAAAATGTATGTAGGCTATGTTGGAGGATTGTTGCGGTTTGGGAAAAATGTTTTATAGAAGTGTGTTTTTTCCAAATAAAATATGTTTCAGCCTTTAGCTACAGAAAACAAAAAAGATAAATACAATAAATGGCACCTGTTTTTAGCTTGAGCTTCCGTTTGTTCCAGCACAATTTTCATAACAAGATAAATAGATTTAATTCCTTTTTTTTCTTCTCTACTGTTGCAAACAGATAAAATAAAAATTTTATCCCATTTTATATGTTACTTGTGAAGCAGTCTTTCTTGATTAGCTTCTTAAACTGCTCTTCAAAAAAGAATTAATGGGAAAAATAACTTCATCTTTGGAGAAATAGGGAAAGAGTTTGTAGCACCATAGTCATAACCATAAAAAAAGTCAGTACACCAATCTTGTGACTGAGCCTTTCTAAAATAAAACAAAACAAAATAAACCAAAACAAAATAAACCAAAATAAAATAAAATAAAATGGAAAGAGAACTTAAATACGGGAGTAAGAAATATGTAGCAATAATCTGATATCACTAAAAATAATTATGCGCTCTTTGCTTATTTTTTTATTAAGCTTTTGCCTACATATGCAGCTGAACTAACTATTATTTTCACTGAACAGCATAAAGCAAAAAGGGTTAATCTAAAATCTTGGGCTGAGGTCTGAACTGACCAGTCTAGGCTAATGTGTTAATCAGAAATGCAAGGCTCTGCTGCAGATCCCGCCAAAGAAAGGATTTCCCATAAAAGAACCAGACATAATAAAAGAAAATTACTTCAAATTACCCTGATCTTCATTCTGACTCATTCTGGGATGCTTTCTAACAAGCCAGGACAAATCTGAAAGAAAACCCAAATAAATATTTGTTGTCAGATTTAATCTATCTAGTAGATATTATTTCTAAAGAAACCAAGTTATTTAAGCAATGTAGATTCCTACATTCTTCTCTGAAGAAGCCAGGTTTAAGGCAAGAAGATGTAAAGGTAATGGTGTAAAATAAAATTAAGCAAGAACAAATTAATAAGGAGAATTACAGGCTTACATTTAGAACTGGACCATCCAAATACTTTGGTGATTGCTAAGAATGGTAACCACATTTGCTAAGAAAGAATTCATTTCAAATTTAATAATGTCTCTTAAAAAGTAGTGTTTTCCCGTCTGATGAACACTTACACTTTCGAGCTAAAAGTTGCCCTTTAGACTTGAAGACAAATGTTTTAAAATAAGTTATTAATAGCAGTATGTACTACTAAAATGTCTCACTGAATTTGTCTTAACTTTGCCCTGAAAATCAAAATTAAAGTTTTTTAAAAGCCTAAGTTAGACATGGAGGCAATCAAATATGAAAATCTAACCCTGTGGACACAAGCTAGTGGTGCTTTGATGTAAATATTCTGCTTTTATACTGAATTAATTTATGATGCTAAAAGAAAACTCTTTGTTTTGTTTAACATTTTATATATACTTTACAAAGTGACTTTCAGGCAATTCCTTTTGTTTTATTGCTGAGGTAAAACAAAGAAACCAGATGATCGAGTTAAACAATGTTATTTTTTGATGCAAACATGAAAAATTTGGTAAAACATCTCACAGCTCTTGGCTTTTTCTCTTAAATATTTCAACAGCAAATATCACTGAATGTTAGCTCTAATGAAATTAGCTAAATAGCTGAGACTAGCATAGTACCCAGTCATTAGATTCTGTTTCTACCTGAGACAGTGAGAGAGACATAGGAACACATCTTGGGGAAAAAATTTGATTCAGAAATGAGACATAGAACACAGCTGAAAGATGCTGTTAAGATCTCCATTTATAATTCTCAACCTGTCACAGAGCCTTCAAGGGAACCCTATTATAATGCACAGTATAATTGTCTAAGGAGAGAGTTGGGCTACTGGGCCAGCACAGACTTACTATAATAAACAATGTTTAAAGAGGTCAGCTTGCCCAGTGATGTCTTGAGAGGAAATACTGACTCTGCATTTTTAAGAGACCATTCATTTGTAGGGAAGCTGATTAAACCAGCCAGGCATTGTATGTCCTCTGCCTCTGGGAAGGATGGCAATAGATTTTTAATAAATGCGTTATATTTACTGAGCTGTATGAATATTCAGAAGCTAAGGTGTTTAGATTCTGATTATCTTTTGTAACTGCTCACTAGCCCTGGACTTTTAGGGTTTGTCAGCATTCCTCATTCACTGGGTTGGTAAAGAGAGCACTAGACTTAATTTAAAGAAAATCTTTCAACTGTTATTAGTTTATAATGATTTTTTTTAAAATATCAGGTATTGTTGGAAGAGTAGCTGCACAGAAAATTCATTTCTGTAGAGATATATATACACTATTTGATAGATTTATTAATGATTAATGTACAACCCAGCACAAAATTCCTTTGTAATAGACCAGTTTGCCCTGAAACATGGAGAGCAGGCTGCAATCTGCACTGGGATGGAGCAGCAGTGCTGTAGGGACAGACCCCTCCTGTTACAGTGCGTGGTTCTCTCAAGGGCAAATAAATGCCTTTGTATCTTTCTCCCATGCTCCTGGTGGACCTTATTTTTGCCTTGACATTGTGGTCTCTCTAAGCCTCTTTTTTGTCTATATTCTTAAAATTATTCTTTTGGCCTTAAGGCTGCAGGTTGAAGTTCATTTTCCAATGGTGTCCAGGAGGAATGTCCAGCATATCTAGAGAAAGCAAGCAAATTGAGTCTTGAGCTGGACTCCTGAGAACAGCAGGTTGGATGAAACCTGTGAGAATGGGAAGTGTGCAGCACCCACAGCAGCCATGGACCACAGGGTGGGAGAGCAGGGCTCTGAGCCTCTGTTTGTGCCTCAGGTGTGGGGTGACCGGGGATTGCTGCCTGCCTGGTGCTTGGGTTTGGATGGCCAGGGACTCCTAGGCATGGCACAGCACCATTCATATAAGAACTAGGCATGAAAACTTGGGAGTTAGACCATTTAGGCATTGTAGGATTAAAGAACAACTGGCAAAGAAACTAGAGGTTCTGCCTTTTAGAGGCAGGCATGATGGAGAGGGGTCAAAATGATTTGGCGGTTCTAGCCCTTGGGGCCTGTCTAAAGTTGCTGTTCTATTAATTATGCAGTTTTTTACAGGTATACAGAAGATGAGAGAGTTTGGCATTTTCTTGCCTGCCCTGCCAGCATTTATTCTTTGACAAGACCAGCCTTGTGTAAACAGTCTGAACCCAATGGTATTTGCTTAACATTTTAATTGGGAAATATTTTAAAGGGAGGGAGTTTGAGGTGTCCTTTGTTTTCTGCTTGGTGGTTTCCCATGTTTCTCATGAAATGGAACAGACTCAGCTCTTTTGTCTATTCTGTTTTCTTCTTGTGCTAGTATATTAATAAAACATCATAAGGCACTTGGCTATTTGTAACAGTCCAACTTATAGCCATCTTTGTGGTGAGGGCAGGCCTGCTGCCTCTTGCTCTAATCATGCTGTAACTCTGAAAGGCAGACAGCTGTATTACCTACAAATCTGTCATTTTCTTAACAGGAAGGAATAATTGCGTACACTTATCTTTCCATTTTTGGGAAAATGGTGAGAAACTTGTCCTGTTACAACAGAATTGAGCACGATTCCAGTTTGTTTTGGTTTTGATTTTTTTTCAATATATAGTTTTCATCTCATATTTGGTGTTTAAACACTTGCAAGGGGCATCTTCAGGTGGATTTGTAATTTTTGTAGATTGCTGTTGTTGCTAAGGCGTGCTGCTTGTTCAGAGCAGTATTTCAGCTGGGCGCTTGGCCTCTGCCTGTCCAGGAGGTGCTTGACAGCTTCAGAGCAAGAATCCCAATTTCCCAACAAGATATAAGCAACTCCCCTTCTGCTGGCTGGGCCAGGGGAGAAGCTCCTTTCTGCAGACCTTGTCTGAGCTCTTGGATAGAGCCAGCAGAGGCTGGGGCTGGATCCTCAGCTGTGGAAATGCAGCGTCCCCAGCACCATCACTGAGACAGGCCAGGGCTGTGTGTGGCTGCCAGCTGGCAGGCACAGCCCCTCCCTGCTGTAGGGGCAGCTCCTCCATGCCGAGCAGGTGCTTGGAGAAGGCTCTGTTGGGATCTCCTAAGAGCTCAGGCAATGCATGCTCGGAGTGAGATCCATTAGGATTGCTGCTTGGGCCTGCAGAAGGGGAGCTGTTTTCACTTTCTCATGATCAGCCTCCTTTGAAGGAGCTGCAAAATCTGCAGTGAAATTCTGCTTCATTCCTGGACAATTCGACCTGGTGTGTGAGACTAGCAAAGACACTGCTAATCACACAATTACAAATTATTCTTTATCTTAAGCAGAACAATTATATTCTATAGATATCTTTATTGGCTCTGATAAGAATGATTATGGTTTCATGTACAGTGTGTTGCGAATGTTTTATGATATGTAGGGTTTTACAAAGCACTTAGAAATAAAACCTGAGGGGAATAAAAGTCCTCAGCAGATGTAAATCAATGTAGTTGCACCAAAACTAGCTGGGAATCTATCCCTCTATATCTTTATAGCTCAACGTCTCAGAATCTTTACAGCTCACTGGACCTGCATAAGGGCAAACAGTGAAATAAATATGTATCTTTGACCTCCAAAAGATAACTAGTAATTGTGAGAAGAAATTTTGTACAAGCTAAGAATTGATGCTAGATAAGCATTTTAAAGCAAAAAACTGAGAAATTACTGACATTTATTTCTTGTTACTGAAAAAATGTTCTGCTATTACTGCAGGAACTTTTATTTAACAGCTTGTATAAGAACTGCCTGGAACATTTTTCAAGTTCAGAAAGAGTTTGGAATATATATTTTTCTAAACTTCTTGTGTTTTGATTTTAGCGAGGGCAGATTGTAGAGCTAGTTCATTACAAGTTCTGTTGCTCTTTGAAGGGTGTTGGAAATGTATTTTATTCATCAGCTAGTATGTTAAGGAGTTGAGGTCTTGCTAGTAACATATGATGCACCTTATATGAGAATTTTTAAAGAAATAATCTTACTAATTTACATCCAAAGCTCTTTGTCCCAGTAAACTTTACAATTCCAAATCCTGATCCTCTGATGTCTAGCATTTTGAATCCTATGTTTAAATTTTAGCTAGATATATGTAAAAATGGTGTACATGTTATTCATGCTAGTGTAAAGAAAGGACTGTAGTTTACATCATCATGTATTTGACTTCTACAAGTGCTAATGAATGGTTGTGAAGAAAATGTGAAGCAACAAATAATCAGAACTCTTACTTTGGATAGTCAGCTTTCTCCAGCATGATGCAACACTAAGTTTTGAAATTTCACATGTAGGCAAAGGAAAACCAACTTCATAACTCAGCAACAGAAACTACATGAAGGACCTTTCAAAAGTCAAAGGGCTTTACCTCAGCATGTACTTAAATGTTCTGTTTAAAGCTAAATACATTCTTGAAGGCATCATATTCAGAAAATAATGAGACACAATTATTAAAATAGAAACCTCTCTTTCTATTTTAAATAATTTTTTCTCATCATTTCAATGACGCACTTGAAAAGCAGGGAACTTTTGAGAGGTGTCTCCTGGAAAGGTAGATGGAAACTCCCAAAATTATTTTTCTCACATGTTTAAATAGTAATTGCCTTTCCATTTAGTATCCAAATGTTTCATTCTGCTACAGACTACATACACAAAATATATGCATGTTCTTCTTGGATGGTCTTCTTTTCTATTTTATCATACTAGTTTGGCATTCCATAGACATGCTTTTTAAACTAAGTTCAGCATTGAGCTCCTTCAGTTCTTCCCTTATTTGCTGATTAAAAAGCAAAGGTCATATTAAACTGACTCTCACATATCACTTTCTGGGAAAGGTAGTTTGAGCAAAGCATGAGTTTATCTTCAGAGTGGAAAGATCCTCCCCACAGAGCACTCAATTGTGGTATCCCATGTGCTTTGACATGTAAATGGAACACCACAGGCATTAAATAATTGGGTCAGATATCTACAAGATCTTTATTCTACTGTCAAACACAATTTAGATCAGATAATTTCCAAAGTTAAAAGAGCTTGCTCCTGCTACCATTGAAGTCAAGAAAAAAAATCCCCATTGGTAGCAGCCTGGGCAGACTGAAACCTGAAGACATTATTTCATATTCCATTATTTGGTCTTCTCTCATACTTTTTTTTCACTGAATAAAATTTTATTTCCATAATATTTTTAAATTCCCTGATCAATTTTTGAATTTGCTACTATCTGATTTCTCTAATCTCCTACTTCCCTTTGGTGGCACATTTTGTTGCAGATCCTACAAACTCCTAACACAACAATTGATCCTTTTAGTCCTGTGGCATATTGTTGGAAATTAGCAAGGCCTTTGGAGAAATCAAAGGCAAGATCACAGTGTCCTACATGCTCATAAAGATCACTGCCCTGCAAACACATGATAATGACTTTGTGCATAGAGCAATTTCATTGAGTTCAGAGCTTTGATGCTACAATTTACTTCATGTACTTGGAGCCAGTTTGAATATATTGGGTTTCCTCACAAGTCCATGAATAATAAGGATTGGGGCATAAGATGACTTCTTAAGGAGTAATAAATCAGTGGCATTAAGTATGAGAAGTTTGCTCTTTGTAAAGCTCCTTTGAAGTGTAAATGTTAGGGCATCATTTTGTTACTAGCCTGTTTTGTTCTCTCAGGCTCAGCTGGTGAGATAACAGTGAGCTTTAGTAGGATGACTAAAAGTGGAGAAAAACTCAGCAGATATTTCAACAAGCTGAAAGTGATTTTCATGTCATTATGAATACTGACAATCATGTTGCTGGTTTTTTTTTCCATTTGTTTTTTAAACAAACATGCCAAAACTAAAAAATTCAAAGAGCTTCTGAAATATATTAACCTAAGCAATCAAAAGGTGTATTGTAACAGTGTGGCAGTAATATTGTTTTTCAAGAAGTTTGAGGAAATATTCTCATATTTTTCTCAGAATAACTGGCAGTCACTTTCTTGTCACTTGTTATTTCTATTCATTATATATTAGGAATTCACAGAAAGATCTCTTCTGGAAAAAAAATTCAGATTCAGAAGAAAACTTTTGCATGAGTAAAATTTAACACCATCTATAACCAGAGTTAATCTGTTTTCTCATGACTAGTTATTAATCTTCTTTGCTGTAACTTTGATTAGTAGAGTAAGTTTCAATGGGCTCAATTAAATATGTGATACTATGATGAAATTTTATGTAATTTCAAAAGAAGTCAATTACAAAAACTACACAAATAATTTCTTATCCAAAATATTATGATAGACTACTTTTATTTTAAAACTATTATTTTAATAATTTTATTACTTTCATGAATACTTTGATTTCTTCAGAATTACTCAGATAGAAAAATAGTAGGGTGAAAAGTGTGCCAAAATTATATCAGCTGAAACTCTCCTTGTGATTAACTAAGTTGAAGAATCAGCTCTGAATTTTGCACGAATATGTCCATTAAATGGGCCCCAACATTATTTCCCTTTGAAATTCAACCATATTTTAGCCTCTAATTTTTACAGCATTCACAGCACTGCTGAATACTTGTGCAGATTTTATACTCTGTTGAGAAAAAGTGTCAATTTTGTGTAAACTAAATTATGCATGTTAAGTTTTGGAACCATTTATTTTTTTCTTTGAATGATACAATGCTCACATTAAATATAGATTGACCCTGGGAGGAAGTAGTATGAGCCAGTAATTTTTCTGTGTTGTGGGAACTAGAAGACCTGGGTCTGTTTCCAATTCTGCCACTTAATTGTTATATCACCTTGAGCAAAGTCCCTCTAACAAAGTCAAATTTAAGTGCTTCAAGTTATACATTCAACTTCATATTCAAGCATGTAAGTATGCAGATATTTATGAATGAGGGAGTTAAATCATGCAGAGTGACAGGCTATTTATTTTTATTTCTTAATAGGAATTTTGGTAGATAATGTCAGGCTTATCAAATTTTAAAAGCTGTAACTGAAATTTTTTATGCCATCTGCAAAGGGAATAACTTAAGTTCTTACCAAATGGGAAGGGGTTATGGTTAAACAGGGGGCAATGAAAGGTGTTCATGATATGTTTTCAAATCTTCAGAGAACAGCTATGACATATAGGAAAAATTCACTTTTATGGTTACTACATTTTAACACTGCAATGGTGCACTCTTTGTGAAGCATTTCTTACTATAGCAGGATGAAGCAGTTCCCAGTATACTAGAAATGTGAAGTTATCAGGAGATAAGAACCTGTATGAGACTTTGCTTTGGAAGACAGCTCAGAAACAAGAGACTATATGGCTGTAGCCATTGTGAGTAAACGTGGAGGAAAGCAAATATCAGAAATAGTTTTGGAACAGAAGAAAGGCTCAGTAGAAGATCTACTTATATTTAATGCCTATAAAAGCATTTACTCTCATGTTAAAAACTCTCACAAGCACGAGTTCTCTTTTTTTCTCTTTTCTGTTACAATAAAGTAATGGGCACAACCACTCTGTTAATCCAGACCTTTCAAGAGAAATTTCTGGACTAAACGGAAAAATCTAAATCCCTCGTGACAAAGGAAAAGGGAATCTGTGGAAGGATGTCCCAACAGCCAGGGCAACCTGGTACTCTTCTGCCTCTAAACCAAAACTGCTTTGTGTATCACAGAGAGGATACAGCCCTGAGGCATCTCAATACAGAGGAACACGGAGTTATGGATTACAGGCAATGACTGGAATATGGTTCTAATTTGAAAAATCCCTTTCATTTGACTAGGCTGCACCAGGATAACAAAGACATGTGGTTATGCTACTATATCAGGATGAGAACAGATTGAACCTGTTAAACACATGATCGGTCCTTCTGTGAACAGAAAGTGTTGTTCTCCCAGCCCCCAGTTTGATTTCTACACTCGCTATGTCCTGTTCTGCCCTAAACACATGTCAGCCCATGCTTGAGTGCTCATTTCAACACTGGTATTGTGTGAGCAGCTGTGCTCACATCTGTTGACAATGAAGGGATTTGAGTTGTCGAGGTGCCATACTCCTTTGCTTTCAGCCTGCCTGTAAAGAGGAACACAGCCAAGATGAAATCTCTTCTAGATCACTTTGAGAACTAAACACTGCAGCACTTATGTTACCGCTGTGCTATGCCATTTGTCTGTGCCTCTATGATTACTTGCTTCCACTCCCATGAGGACATAGCCCTGACTTTACAATCCTATACTGAATGCATTGCACTCTTCTATCATAAATCTTGCAAGTCCTGGTACCAACAAGAGCAGAACTCTACTGTCCATGATACCTGGTTATCTGGTGTGTACCCAACTTTTCTTTCCCTTTTTGTTTACTCTGCGTGTTCTCTGTGCATTTGTTTCCTTCTTCTGCTGTCAGTGCCCTGCCAGCCAGACAAGTAGTCCAGGTCTGGATACAAATCCAGAAGGGCTTCTGTTTGCAATCAGCAGAAGAGAAATTCATTATTTCAGGACCAGTAGTATTTAAATCATTGAAGTTATGGATTTCACACTTCATATAGTATCTGTTCAGCTCCTGTCTTATTCTTCTGCAGCCAAGGGGCCTTAATCCTGGTTGCGGGAAGCTGTCGCTCCATCTGAATCAAACTCTACATTTGTGAGTCATGTCAAATGCAGACAAAACAGTAAAGGAACTTGAAACTTAGCCATCTTGAAAAACAACCATTGCTTCAGTGTATCTAAATTTATATGTCTTTCACAAAGTAACATAAAGATTGGGTTTACATACCAACTTCTTCAATTGAACTGAATTTCCAATCTGTTAAACCATATTTATCTTTAGAATGGATATCAAGGAGATGATACAAGGACAAAATATGTTGACAGTTCAAAATTTCACTTTCTTGCATGACAATATACAACACATTTAATCCAAGTCTATAAAATTTTACAGTGGGCATCTGTTTGAATGTACAGCTCACTATCAAGTATAACAAATTCAACTTCCTAAAAAAAATTCAAGTGCCATCCAAGACAAAATGCAAACTGTCAGAGCTACCTTTATTTTGTGGGTTTAGAATGGACCTCATATTCATTCCCCTCTCTGCCATCTCCTCCACCATAAACATAAACACAAACCTGTTTCCTACCCTGGATATAATTCAAGAATATAAGAGTAGGAATAATAACTCATATTCTCCTCATAACAGTGTTAAACTGAATAATTTATAGATTGCTTATTGTGCTGCTTTATTCATAAGTGGGTGTGGTGTGACTTACAAAAGGATGTGCTCAACCAATGCTAAGTCAAGGTGAATCACAGATATGATTTCGAAAGTGATGGGATTGTGGTCATTTGTGTCTCCTGATGCAATTCATTTCCTAGTTTGGGACACACCATGCTGTATGTGTCAGGAAGCTGAACTGGATAATATGTTTGTCAAGGAGAAAGACCTGTTTTCCCAAGCAGGTTGGTCACTTGCATTTGCACCTCTTTGTGGGTATTAGATAAGTAATTATTTTTACACATCTTCATCCATGCCTCATTAAACACTTACCTCTTATATCTGTGCATATTGTCTGAATCTAAGCCACAAACTGATAACAACCTTAAATTCACTGTACATTAAATGTGGTTCTGTATTGTGCTTGACTTCTTTCTTCCAGCAATGGATCCTCATGTATGACTGGGTTCTCACAGATAGTAAAACTAATTAATGAAATATTATTATCTGATAGGTACATTGTTTTTTCATTGTTTTATCATTTTAAAGAGACACCATTTCAAGGTGGTGGGGCCTGGGACCATCTCCATGGTCTCTATCAGCACAGCACATATTGTCATGGGGTCTGACTTTTCCCAAGTGGTATCATAACACAAAAGAACAAGTGTTGATAAAATGGCAGCACTGAAAAAATTCAACTGCCAATGATCAGAGTTAAAATTAACTCCAAAGATCACTGACAAAGAAAAGCCTGGAGTTACAAAGTATAAATGAATAGGAGAGAATCAAGCTCTTAATTTGGAATGCATGAACAATGAAAATTGCTACTAGGTTTTGGCTTTAAAATAATTGCCTCAGAGGGTTAGGGCACACAGGGTAGCTCATAATTAGTATATTAGAAAAATAATGCAAATAAATAAACAACTTTTTCAAAGACAAAAACCCTAGTGTTACATAACTGAGACTAAGGAATGACTGCTAGTTGGAAAGGTCTTTGAAAAATTCCATATTCATTATCCTTGACACAAAGAGAATTAAAATAAAGCAGAAAGTAGAGCCTCAAGAAGACTTCAGTGCAGACAGCACAGACTCAATTTCCATCTAAAGTAATGGTGTGAGCGATCTCACACCATTACTCCCAGCTCCAATAAGTTCATTGTGCCCACATTACAGCCTAAAATCTGCACACACAAAAGGAGAAACTAAAGTTTCTCTCTGTGCTCCATCTCATTTAGATAATGGAGTTCAGTATGATGGGAATTTTTATGTCATGGATGAGCACTCTAAGTGATAGAGAAATGAAAGTTGTCAGCAGCCAAAGGCATATGTTGGACTGGCACAGCATTACCAGAGATACTTACAGAAAGTAACACCCTACTTCTAGGACATATAGGTCCTGTAGGTATAGGCTGACAGGAAAAACAAAACATTATTTCATTTGTGCATTTGCTGCTATAAGTCATCTACAGAGGCTAGAGAAACACCTATTTAAGGAAGATTTAAAGGGAGAAGAAAACCCAGACTATCAACACACTGTCTCATGTAAGTTTTAGCTGGTTCTGTTCTGCTTAAACCAAATCACAGCCTATATAAACAGAGCAAGGTATATAAACATCCTATATGTAGTACATTCAGTTGAATAAACAGTTTGCATACTAATGTAAACAGCTGGGGTGTTTTAATGTGCTGGTACTGTAGCAGGTTCTTAGATACAGATTTTAGAATTCAAAAGGAAGCATGCATATTCAGGTTTTTCAATCAAAAATAAATATACTCAGGGACTGCAACTATTTTCTCCCTTGATCTTGCAAATTCTTTTCTCAGTGCCATCAGCCAATTCCATAAAGTTATGCTTGATTGGTAACAGCTTTTTTATCTTTTTTTTTTTCATCAAGAGATGTCTGTAAATAGTGGTAGTATGGGTTTCCCCCTGTATTTCACACCTCTCCTCCCAATTCTTGAGCTGAAGCATGAATAACTAAGGTTTATGACAAAGGCAATGTCACTGCCTGCTTTCTAGAAAAATTAAACAAAATAAAGAAAAATATCTCATAAGATATTTGCAATTTGCCTAAAAAAGAAGAAGAAATTTGGTAGAAAATTGAATCTGGTAATTGATTCCATGGTGTTGCATATCAGCTGAGGCTGTGTTGACAAAAATTTCATCACTGACTGCCTTTAAATTCTGATATTTAAACCTTACTCTCTTATGGCTACATTAAATGCATTCTCTTCTTTATGCGCAATAAGAAGGGACTCCTAGAAGAGGCCTTCCAAAGTCTGTCATCAGCTAAATTAGGAAATTAAAATTGATTCCTAGGAGTCATGTTACAAAAGTTATGGGTTCTTTTAAGAAATTCAGCATACAAAGTACAGCTGAGCCCATAAGCACAGACAACAGGATATTTTAAAAAGCCTGGAGCAGGGGTAAGCCATGATGCTGCGGCATTTATTTCTCTCTTAATTACAGGTGTTGATGTCTGTGCCATCTGGCCTGTCTCATGACAAAATCTCACCAGCCAAAGAGTGCAGAAATAAATAGACAATTAGTTAAAATGCATTGACTGCATGCACTGCTGAGTAAGCAATTGTTGTCAACTAAAGCTGGGTTTCCTCAGCATAGACCCTGGTGTAGTTTCTCCAATTGCTCTATCAACATGTAGGACTAGAATTTCCATTCTGTAAAGAGGGAACCAAATGGAGCATTCAAGAGGGCATCATCAAGAAAAGTTCAAGCCCAGACTAACAGAAAGATTGTCACTCTTTCAAGTGCTCAGATAAACTTTACAACTGGTTTAGGCAGTTAATGTATAGTTCATTTATTTTCAGCTCAGATACCCATACACTGCAGAACATCTGCAGTTTTATGACTGCTTTGTAGCTCACACTGGGGTAGAAAACTAATGTGGTAAACACCGGGTTCTAGATTCACACTGCCAAGTTTTAGGGTCCAAACTGTAATGCCTCTGATAACAATTTAATTACTTTCTCTCTCCCCAGAGCAGATGGCCCGGTGGCCAGGTGCCTTGAGAGGGGGATTCAGCTCAATTATAAGGCAAATTGCCTCTAGAAGTAACTGCCTGTGAACACTGACCACCAAATCCCAGTTGCATGCCAAAAGCTTGTAGGGTGGATTCAGACAACCTGCTTGTGCAGCTGATGTTGTCTGCACCCACAGGTAGCTCATTGAAATAGGGGAAGGAGAAGACATATGGCTCATGAATCACAGAATCACTGAGGCTGGAAAAGATCTCTAAGATCACTGAGTCCAACCATAACTCAGCACCACCGTGTTTACCACTAAGCCATAGTCCCAAGAGCCACATCCACATGCCTTTTGAACACTTCCAGGGATGGTGATTCTACCACTTCCCTGTGCAGCCTGTTCCAGTGCCTGACACCTCCCACTTTCAGTAAAGAAATCTTCCTTAATATGTAACCTAAACCTTCCCTGAAACAACAACAGAGGCCATTTCCTCTGGTCCAACAGGTAGAATTGGTGGGCATCAGTTTATGAAGTATGTGCTGACAAAAGCCACATATGTATCTCTATTGCACCAATGAGCAAAACTGGCTCATCTGGAAGTTAATATAACCAGAATATTTTAGATGTGATTCTTATCCCCTCCAAGCTGAATAGTATGCTGAAACTATAGAAAAGCAGGGATTTTTAAAGAAATCTATCCTGACTGCTAAGTAAAAGGATAATGCTGGTGACTTAGGGGTGCCTGAAGTGAGACTGACAGGACTCAGGTCACTCCTATGAGCTCCAGTTCCTGGTTTCATCAGGACTTTGTTGGTTCATGTTTTCCCTTGCTGTGATAAAGGACATCATCTGTTTTCAGATATGTTCATGAAACTTCCATTGACATCACTGGGAGTTGTACATGAATAGCTGACACCAGGCTTTGGGCCTTAAAAGTTTATGGTGCCCTGAGGAGTTGTTTTTATGTATTTTGCTTGGTTTCATCTGTGAATATCCTGGGATACAGCTGCTCAACCAAACAACAAACATACTTCAGGAACTCAAACTGTTCATGAAACACTATCTAGTACAAATAAAGGTGTCCTCAGGGCATGAAGTAAATATATGGAATTTATGCAATATTCATGCATTTGCTTCACATTACTAATGTTTTTCTTGTGTATTCAGTGAATTACTACATCATGGAATTTATTCATGAAAATATTACAGCAGAAATAAAGCATAGAATGAGAAGGGAGGAAAATATCAAGAAATAGGTAAGAATATTGATAAACTGTATTATAAACATTTCTAAAAATCATCTCACAAGTTCAGAAAAACTTGTACATATCTCCTTATATTTCGATTGAAGAAGGATTGATTAAACTTACAATGTGCCAGAGAATATAATGAACATGATACCATTTTCCTTTTAAGTGGAACAATCTGTTTTATGGTAAATGATTGCAAAAAAAAATGCATTAGCTATTTAGTCCTGATAATAGATTAACAGCTGTATCATATAACCAAAGCACTACCACTCCAGAGTAGAGCTGTATTGCAGTGGCAGTCACAGAGGAGAAATGTGACACTGCAAGCCCCTTTCTGGGGTCACTGCTCCCTCAGCTGCTGCAGAGCTGGGAGCCACCAAGCCATTTTCCTCCTTTCTTCTCTGGGATCATCAGGAATGTCAAGTCCCACTCAGTCTTGCATTTGCCTAAGAAGAAAGACTGTCATTTCATCTCCACTTGGTACAGGGGAACCAGGATAAGGAAACATCAAAAGTTGACATTCTTGAAAAGATTCATCACTCTTACTGCCCAAATCCATCTCCAAGAGAATTAAATACAGTTTCTGCATTAAGTTCTGGTCCTGGAAGTTAGAAATGTGAGTGGATTCCAAATCTTATTAATTCTTGGAGGGTTTTGTAGGAGAATAAAAATTTTCCATGGTCAGCTATCACAAGATTCAGAAGCAAAATGCATATTTCAGATGCTTTCTGAGCCAGACATAAGCCACACCATGGTGTACACTGTCATGATATAGAAAATATTTTAGATTAGAGATTAATATGTTTGTAGATATTAGAATAAGAATCTATACCTGGACTGTAAAACCAGCAGGTAGAAGAGACTTTTACTACAAACAAAGCATATTTTTAATTGATTAGTCACTGAAATGAGCTAGTGAGGGAAGACATCTGTATGTCTGAATTCTTACAGTCGGAGTCTTTGATCCATGTTAGTGTCTTCCAGTTGATGCCTTTCCAGAACATATACTTTAATTAAATACAAGATGCTGGCTATATGCAGGTGTGTCAGGGTGGAAATCTAATATTTTGAAATGCATTACAGCTTTTAATTTATTAAATAGCCCAAAGATTTTGTGGGAATTTTGTTTTTGTGTTGTTGGTTTTGTTTTCTTGTCAGTTTGGGGTTTTTTTCCTAAGGAATATAAGGTTCATCCTTGTAAAAAATATTGGGTAGAGTGTGTTGAGGGGATTTTCTTTTCCTTTGGTGTGCAAATGTAGGTAATGAAGTGTCATATTCTGAAGTGTAGAAAAGTTATCTCTCTGGGTTATCCATAATGTCGTGATTGTGACTGTATAGACAAGGTTATGAAAAATCAGCAGAAATTATTATATTAATAGCTTTGCTTTTTCTGTTCATGATGTATTGTTTGGCATAGATATGTCTGATGAAAAATATTTCTTACACATGAGTTTTTTTCCTAGCAACACTGTCCATAGCCTGCAGGCAAATGTAGGGCAAAAGAATGGGCTACAACAAAAATGGAGAGTTGTTAAACTCTCATCATGTTAAACTCCTTCCCGATGAAGATTTGATAGCTGAAGCTAAACTGACCACTGTGAGCATCCATGCTGCCTTCTCAATAATACAAGGCCTTACTCTAAGAATTTGTGTAGAAAATTCATTTCTCTTAGACCTACAGTACCTTTACGAACTATATTGGGGGATTTTTATTGAAAGATCTGATGTGACAAAAAAAATCTGCCAAAACTTCAGGCTGGTTCTCCCCAAACTTAGTTACCCACAACATTAAGAAACAAAATAAAGAATCTTTTTTTTAAAAAATTTAAAATTTATCTGCCTTCACACTATCTGCCTTCACATTATTTAACTGCCTTCACTATATCTTAGTCTGGGCCACAGAGGTTCCTGCTATCATTATAGGTATTAGTCAAAATATTTGTCAGTCATTGAGTTCAAATCCCTGGTAAAAGCTATCTCCAATGCCTCCCTGTGGACTAATGTTATTGTAGGCACCAAGACAGGGAACTGGAGCTTCTCTGGAGCCATTGGCCACAAAGATCTGCAGTGCTCAAAGGTGACACTGAGGAGGGAGAAGAGCATGATGAGCTCAGAGCCACAGGTGAAACTGAAGAAGGCAGCAACATCCCAGCAAAATGACAAAGCTGCATGAATAGGAAATGGAAAAGCAAGAGAGGCTAGTGTTCAAATAATTGTACATGTTATGATTCATATGCAAATGTCTGGAAAAGTTACTCTGAAATGGATGATGCCAGTGTTGCAAAGAAATCAGAAATGGAACAGAATACACTAACAAGTAAATAAGTAAAATACTGCATACTAGCAATATCTTTCCTCAACTCTGTATTGCTGAAAGACCTGTTGCCATTATAGCACTCAGACATGCATACACCTCCCTCTGCATCTGCTTTTGAAAATACTTGATTCTCAGTTCCCATATTCCTGACATGTTCACACCCTGGAGGAATCAGTAGATTGCACAGGGTGTAAAAGTCATCCCAGACTCCTGCCTTCAACCTCTTTAATATTTGATGAAGAGTGTGGGTACACCCTGATGCTTATCACAGTATCACCCAGTGTGGTTTAAGACCTGGTTGATTCTGTTATGTTAAGAGGAAAGGAATAAAAGAGATTGTAACCATAAGTGTTTGAATATAATGTATGTGTTCATGTTAGAGGCAGACAAAGTTATTATACAGCTTATATCTTTCAGTAAATAAGGCTATTAACATTTCTTTGTTTTTCGTACACAGGTCAATTAAAGTATACTCCTCCTACAGAGAATGATATAATACAATTTCAGTGTTAATTCATTCTCATCCTCCCTCATCATAAACCTTTCTTGCACAACGAAATTCACTCCAGGCTGTTCAGCCCTGCATGCATATCTTGAATTTCATTACAATTTTCAGTACAGAGCTCATCTGAGCTGTGAAAGAAGATATTTAATAAAAAGTTCGGTACACTCATGGTTCCAAAAATTCCATCTCACAATTATACCAACAGGCCATTCTGAGAGAACATTTGTTTTATTTTCATATGAGACATTTATCAAACTCAAAGGATGAGAAGCTCAAAATGGGTCTCAGTTGTGGCTGGATAATAAGATAAAAAATATTTTATTTTATGAAGGGCTTTGCATACATGAATAGAACTCTCCATTCTTCACAGTGCCAGGTGGAAAGCTAATCTTTGCATGTTGCACTATTATTCTTTCTCATTTCCCTTAACTACGATGTACAACCTGAACAGATGTAAGAAGCCTTAATCAACCCAAGACAAATCAATGGTTTCAATGAAAGTGATGGCTGTTTAACATTTCCCCAGAGATGATCAGCAGCACTTAAAACTGACTGCTACACATCCCACAGTGTAATAGAGGAAACTTGCCCTTCATGATTTAATGTTTGTAAGACTCAATGAGCTTATTCTAAAATGCCTGCTTCACACAGAGAAAAAAAATTTTAATTTAAAATACTTAATATTATCATGGATAATAGCATTTTTATATTAAGTAGGTGGTTAAATATACAGCACAATACTATTTTATCATCTTAATGCAATGAAGATTAAAATAAGTAGTGATGCAACAAATAATTATAAAAAATCTTTCTAGGGAGTGCTAAATTCCCAAAGTACTAGGCATGAAGTGCAGTGCTTGGTGCAATATAAAAGGGCAAACTAGAGGGCAGACTGCTCTGTTTTTCACCACTACGTTACTTTTCATGCCCACAGCCCATTCTGTTGTACTGGCTGAAAAGGAGAAAGGGAAACAAACCAAGGAGCTATTCAGTCTCCAGAGCCACCATAACCTCAAAAAAGGGTTGTACTGAGCTAGAGGCACAACCCTCTGGAGATAGTTACTTTATCACTTCATAAATATCCACTTTGATTACAATATCTATTTACTGCTTCAATCAGTACAATGATAGATTTATTGTTCCAGGGCTAAATATACTTTTGGCTTGAGGAAATAGAAGTGATTATGCTTCATTCAGAAGACCATTTGGACCACTTTCCTAGGCCGTGTTACATTTTGGTCATAGAAAAGACAGAACCAAAATAGCTAGAAATAAACAGCAAAAGAGTGCATTGGATTTTTAGTTGTGTCCACTCATCACATCTTTCTCTTTCTGCACTACCACCACCAAAAATGCTTCTGCAATAGCCATATCAGCAGTTTGGATTTATGCTGTCTCTAAGGTCTCATTTGGACCGTGCCTACTGTCAGCAGCCCTCACTGTCTCTGGGTTCCTGCCTGCTTTTCTCCTGCAGAAGGTCTCTGGGTCAGTGCTGGTGTCTCCCTGTGGTGGGAGTCAAAGCAATGGCCCTTTGTCAGAGAGGTTCACAGCCTATCTCTCAGTAAAATTTCAATTATCTTTAGGGGGATGCTGGTTGGGAGACCAACCAAACAGTCTTAGGCAACTCAAGGATAAGAGTTTCAGACCTCCTAAGTTTGGCAAGCATCAGAACTTCAGGAACCTCTGCAGCTGATGTCCAGGGACAGAAAAACAGGAGTTTCTGTGTTCATCTGTTTCTGCTATAACAGCCAAAGTGTGGATTACCCAAGGTAAGCCAGTCAGTCTTTGAGTCAGCCCAGTGACTCAGGGCATCCAGGTCCTGCAGGTCTTGCAGGCTCTTGAAATCCCTGGTTTGCCCGAGTTAGCAGGATCTTTTCTCTCTTTGAGGATCCCTGGTCCCCCCGGCTGTGGAGGGACGCAGCCGCCCGCAGCAGCCCTGCCGTGCCAGTCACCTCAATTACTCACCTCAGCCTGCTGTGCTTCGCAGGAAAGTGCACCATAACTACCATGGCACTGATGGAACCTGTCTTGAAAATGTTGTGTACAAAGACACTCTTCAGAGCCCATATGTTTTGAATTATCTCTGTATTTCTGAAAAAATATATATCTTCAGTGTATATGTATACAACTGAAGCATTATTTACAATTTTTAAAACTAAACCTAAAAATCATCAAAATTGCTTTCCTAGTAAAAAATTAAATCCAATAAATTCAATTGACCCTCTAATTACCAGGTCAGCAAGTACTTGGCATTGCAAAACAGTTTTATTCCAAATAGCTATGCCTATCAAATCTTTCCATTTGAATTTAATGTAGGAAGCCACCTGTGACTGATCATACTTGTAGGCAGTATTGCTATTGTTCTATGAAATATAAATTTCTTTAAAAGAAATCAATTCCCAGAAGTAGACAGAATGATAATTGATAAAGTTGGAAATACAGATTTTGTTTACAGATGATATGGAAGAGCAGTGTAATCAATAAATAGAACAGACAATAATTTTAATAGGAATAATAAAAACCTCTATGGCAACTAGTTCTAGAGCCAACAGGTTCAAAAAAGCAACAGCTTTTTAAGGTGTCTCAGTAAATTATTACTTTTTATGAATGATATTTCCAGTGTCCAGAAGAATTCTATATTTTTAATCCTTTATGCAATTTTAGTAAACCCCATTTGAAAGCCAAGATGCATTTTTGACCTTTTCTACCTCTGATTTTTTCTTTTCCTGAGCTGCTCTTTCATATACCTTTTGTTTTTCTTGTTGTCCTGTACATTTTGTCTCTAAGCTAGCACAGTGAAATACTATTTATTGGATAACACTTGGAGTATCTTTAATGCAGGAGTAACAGGTCTCTTGAAGTTACAAATAACATAGAGACTGCACTAAAATACCTATGACCTTTCAGTTCTCTGCCTCCAGTGGGCTACTGTGAAATTCCTCATATCTTGAAAACAGTGTTGCTTCACAAAATTACATGTAATATTTGCAGGTAGAAAAGAGTAAGTACCTATAGACTGCGAATTCTTTGACATCTCCCACCATTTACAAGAATACTGCTGCTGTGGTGTAGTACATCTATTGTTGCAAAGTCATTTTACATCCAAATTAGGAGAAATAAGAAAAAAAGAACTTCAGCCAACTAAAATAATTATGACAATCATGTTCCAAATAGAAGCTCCAGTCCTAGGCTATGAAAGTAAATGGGATTTTTGCCATCAAATCTGAAGGAGACTATGACTGCACCCTGCATTTTTCAGTGAGTCAGAGCACTGACATGCATCTCATATAGTGTTATTGACAATTCCTTAAACTTCCTAATGTTGTTCCTCTGTAGATTTGTTTTCTGGCTTTGGTGGCTACCGCTGCCTTTAAAACCAAGCAACTCCCTTGGCAGTCTTCACAACTTTTCATCATTTTCCTTTTTAACTCTAATATTTATTTCACAAAGAAGACAAACAGCAGAGAGAAGGATGAAAGGAGAACTGAATCCTCTGTTTCTGTGTTTTCAAAGGTACCTCCTGTTAACTCTCTTCTGGAATACTTGCTTTTTCATTCTTTTAGCCTAACAGTCAAAAGGAAAAGTGTCAAAACCACAAAATAACATCCTGTTCTTTCTCTAGACCTTTGTAAACAGTTTGAGAAAATACCAAATCATGCATCTTTGTTTATTTATTGCTTGGATCACAAGCTATCAAAATATTCCATGTTTCAAAATTTTATTGAGCTGTGGATAGTGCGAAACTGCTACCAGTCACATTCTGAATTTTTCTTATAAAACCAGATAATATCAACAACAACAAATGATTAAGCAAAACTGAGAATTTCACCCAGGGCAAAATGTCTCTACAAGTTCCCAAAAGAACAAAGATTTTTGTCATGGGCAACAACTCAGTCATTTTACCAGACAATGCAATTATTCTGTGGCAAAATCTGATAGGGCATTGCTCTGGAATGGAGAAAAGCTGGTTTTCTTTGGTGCTTAAAAAAATAAATATGTAAATTAACTAACCATAGGATTTTTTTTTTGTTCTGTGAGACTGTGTAGCAAAAAGTACTTTGAAACAAATCCCCTTTATAAGAAATACAGTAGTAGATTATAATTAATTCTTACCATGATAGCAAAAATGTGACCAGCTTTGGCTGGTCTCTGAACATTGTATAAATTAAGTAATGCAAATGGTCCTATTAATAAAATAGCACCATGATAATGTTAGGTATAAATAGATCACTTCACAGTGCTATTTAGTTGTCATTAAAAAAAAAATCTTATTTGCATACCATATAATTTTTTTTTCACCAAATTTTTACAGGTTGAATTATTTAGAGGCAATGAGGAGCTAGAGAGCCCTGGGAAAATCAGGAAAGCTTAAAATATTTTTTCTCTCTACTGAAATAAAGAATATGTGCCAGAGCAGGGAAAGAAACTCCACAGCCTTCATTTAGTGTCCTTAAGACTAGAGAGTTCTAGTTTATATAAATGTTGACAATAATTGTTGACAATAAATAACTGACAGTTAGTTTTCCTCAAAAACACAAATGTGCATTGCAGTGTGCTTTACTCCACAAATTCATAAGCATTAAGGAATGATGGGTACATGGAAGAATAATAACTGCAACTGCTTCTAACCTTTCCTGCAATAAAGAAACCTTGAAATGCCTCTGACAGTTCATGTGTTTTGTGGAGTTCTGCACATCTCAGTGTTGCAGCAGTTGAAGCTCAGCATAGAATCCACTCAGAGTCCTTAAATTTCCATCATTATGGGACAAGTTAAAGACCTTGCTACTTTTCAGAAGAAAGAAGTTGGCTTCTTCCAAGACACTCTATTGAAAAGAGAAAGGAATATAAGAACATGTGCAGTCTCACATGATACTGTCAGAGGAATCTTTCCACATAGAGATCTTAACATTACTCAGGTACTCTTTACACTAGAGGAGCTCCACTGAGGTCAATAGCCTAGTCCAGATACACCACCAATAAAATTCCTGTGTTAATAATAGAGCAATTCTCTGAACCTGATGAGGTTCCTTGGCAGAGAACCAAGGAAAGAGAAGGTGTCATTGTGTCCTTTAGTCCTTTCTAAGCCACTAGGGTTTGTGGCTTTAGGTTGAATATTGAAACTGTGAGCAAGTGGTTCCTATTTACTTGCTTATAATATAAGCAATTGTACCATACATTTGTTTATATCCTTCACAAAATATTATTCATACATATATATTCAAATTATTTATTCATGCACAGTGTGTATATATATATATGTATATATATATGTATGCATATACATATATCACCAATATATACTGAAGCTCAGTCTAGCTCCTATTAAGTCCATTGGAAATGGCATCAGACCTTGTGGAAATAATAGCTACCTACCTTTTCTTTTCGGTGACTGCATGTAACTACCATCATCAGCTTTCAAAGATTTTAATGATGACCAACACTTAAATTAATGTCTTTGTAAAGCCACTCTACCTGTTTGATACAATACACTGTACAAAGAAGTCTGGTTAATTGTTGCTGTGAATTCAACTTTATTCTTGCTCTAGTAAAAATCTGTCTTGTTCAAGCACAACAGTTGTGGATTTAATTAAATATGTTGCTTAGTGAAGCATCTGTTTAAAACATTAATAAATGGCAGCTCCTCTGAGATCTCCATATGTAAAGGTTTTTCACTTCATAACCCAACCTTAAAATATGCTTTAGAAGTGATAAACCATTAGTTCATCCTTTATTTTGGGCAGATTTTTCATAATTAAAAAGTACTTCTTCTCTAAGTCTGTGCTAATTGATTTTTTTTTTCAAGTAAAATTTAAAAAATCAGGGTTTCAAGTTTTAATCTCACTAACCAGTAGTAATGCAGAGGTACTCTGAAATGTCAGAGGGGTGTATTCCCTTTTTTGCTGCATTTACTGAAGTGCAAATAAATATTCCTCCCTTATTGTGCTTGTATAGCTCCCCAAGAATATACACTGTAGGGGACACCTCACTTCTCAGACCACATCCTAGCAGAGTTAAACTGGGAGTGCCCCAAGATGAAGTTACAGAGAGGAAGAGGTGAATTGCTCTCCAGCACCTCCATACCATGGCACAACTGCAGCAGAATTACAAATGAACTCCAGGAGATTCTCATCAAGACATGAAGTCAGTCCAAGCCCAGAGCAGTGCCCAAATCCGGCATTGTAAATCTGCTCTTGATCAGTAAAGGGAACTGAGGGGAGAAAAAAACCCCAAAAACACCAGAACCATTGAGTGCTGTTTCATTTTAAGAGCAACCAAGTGGTGGTGCAGTCTGATGGATTTGGGAATACAGGAATTTCCTGGATTGTAGTAGCTACACACAACCACTACATGTAAGATTGTCTAAAGATGACTAACCTGAAGAGATTCTCTACTCAGTTGTCACTAACCTGATTTTGTTTAGAAACACTCTAAAAATAAATGGATGTAAACCATATTCTGACACTACAGGGAATGTTCCAAACTTAATTAGAGGTAAGAAACACAGGTATGCCAGGTCTTTGAACTCCATTCAGATAATAAGTGAAGTTGTAGTTATCCAGAGCTGTTCAGGTGCCCCTGGTTATGATCCAAATGGGTCCCTACAACATAATAGTAGAAATGTCTGAGTAAAAAGGGGAAAATACTTGAGCCACCCAGGCTATATTTAGTAGCATATTTTGGTAAAAACATTCATGCTTAGCTTCAGCCAACACAGTACCCTTTCTACACTCAAGCCCTTCCAAACATCTGGATTTCCTAGAATGTCTAGCCTTCTAAGTGTTTACTTGTAAAGCTCTTCAGGAGAAAGGCTGCCTTTATTTGTGCTCAGTATAGTATTTGTGGCTTTCAAAAATAGGAAGGGGGAAAAGATATAAGAGGTGTTCACACTCTGCTGACTCAAAAGCCAAAAGAGTCAAAGTGATAAATGAACCTGCATTTGCTAAGCTCAGAGGAAAAAAAAAAAAATGGATGAGCAGCTCATACTATAGGTGAAAAGAAACCTTCTTCTTTACAGTTTAAATAGCAAGTGACCAATCTCTTTTATGAGATTTTTTTCTGAGTACCCAAATTTACCGTGAAAATATCATTCCACTAAATGTTATAACCAAAGTGGATGCCTGACCTCTCATTTCTTACAGAAAAGCTACAAATATATTTAGGTTTAGTGTCAGAAACATCCAGAGACAGCAAATTGCCTTCCTTTGAACACTAGCCAATCTAGTGGCTCTAGGCGAGGCTCTGCAAAATGATTTTTCCACCTTTTCTCTGCTGTGGAAATAATGATAATAATGTAATTATTCCAAACAGGTAATAAATACAGTTATTTACTCTGAAAGTATGAAATTATGAGGCTCTCTGGACTTATTTTTCACTGTGTATTTTTTTAAATATTCACAAATTGGAGCACAAAGGATGAATTTCAGATTCTTCTTAGTTATTTAACTGATAACATTCTATTTGGGGGTAAGATGGGGCTTTGAAAAAAACAAAATTTTAATTGTTTGGTGCTTTGGTGGTTTTTTTCCATGCATGTCTTATAGAACAAGAATAACATCAAAACAAATGCCAAAAAATACCTTGAAAAATTAATGCTTTCCATTCACTTAGTAATACATATGTTTTTGATTGGTAGATATCAAATGGTTTTACCAAGGTATGGAACACAACAAATAGGAAAACTGAGGCAAAAGGATATTAAAATGGTTTACCTGCAGGCTTTAGGAAAGTGTCAAGGAGCCTTTCGAGGTCCAGTTCAGTACTATTGGTCTGTTAAATGATGATGATATTTTGTGCAAATCAGCTATTACAACATACTCAGCCATGGAAATAAACAAATCTTTCATTTTCAGCATCACACAAAATCAAAGACACATCTATTTAATGCGAATTTAATCTGAATCATAACTCATTTTCCATTGCTAAAATAGTCTTTCAGAAGGTCACAGCATTCACCCTGAAAAGATCTGATCTCTAAAACTCTTTTATAAAACAAAACATACTTTCCTCTGAGAAAGTAAAACCAAAAACACAGACAGCATCTTTAAGATGTTTTACAATTCTGACCTCAACAGACAAAGAACAGAAACTCAATTAGTGGTGAAAATCTTTGATTCCATTTTGGCATTTGTGTGCTGGGAAGAAGGGAAATATATATGCTTCAACTCTTTTATACATATAATCTTCCTACTCCACTTTGTGACTAGAGTATCATCTTGGATTTTGATTTTCACTGGATATGTCTAGGCTGATTAAAATTAAATTCTCTAGAGCATTTTGGGTTGTAATGCAACTATCTAGCACCATGTCCATATCTAGCAGGCCTTCTCTGCTACTCATAGCTATGACCACAGGGAATGTGTGGGCAGCTGCCAGTGACAGAAGAATCAGAGACAGAAGCCATCCCCTGGGAGAGTGGAAGAAGGCCAGGAGGCTGCATAAGCAGTTTGCTGTGCATCTCAGACCCTCTGCTGCCACCAAGAAAAAGCTAACTGAAAATATGAGATTGTTGTGTTGTAAAACTGAGTGGGGGGAAAACCTTCTTCACTTGGAGGATATGTTAGCTCTGTGGCCAAGCAGATGGTATGGCTTCTCTTCTGCAGGCAAGAACATGACATGGAACAGGCAAAGGAAGAGTCTCAGATTGCTGAAGAAATGTAGCTTAAGCCCTTGTCCTTGGACAGCAATGAAAACTACCCACTCAGCGCTCCTAAATGCCACTATTATGTCTGGGATCTGGATCTGTAATCTATGAGATCTAGATCTTAGATCTTTGAGACTTATTGAACAGGGCCTCCCTGCTGAGGATCAACATTTCCCATTCCTACCTAACCTGCACAATAAATCATCTGGTCCCTACAGACACACAAAGGGCTGAACACTGCTTGGACCTGTGAAATCTTATCCTTTTAATAGTGACAGGACAAAAGAAAGTCCTCTTAAACTGAAGGAAAGGAGGTCCAGATCAGATATTTGGAAAAGATTCTTTACTGTGAGGATGGTGAGGAACAGGTTGCCCAGAGATGCTGTGGATGGCCCATCCCTGGAAGTGTTCAAGGCCAGGTTGTATGGAGGTCTGAGCAACTCGGTCTAGTGAGAGGAGTCCATACTCATGATCTTTAAGGTCCCTTCCAATCCAAGCCATTTTATGATTCAATGTGAGAAACATGTATAATTTTTTTTTGCTGGTTCAAAAGCCTCTATAGGCAGTGGAAATGTGAGCATTCAGATCTCTAAGGCTTGTTTGTTGGCTTTTTAATGATTTTCTAGAAGACCATTAAGGATCTAAGGTGTAATTATAGACTATTTCTGTTTTTAATTGAAGAAACACAATCTTAAGTCCTTCCCAAAGTAATCTTTTCTTTTCTATGTGAAACAAATGGAAAAGTCTGTTATTTAAGCCACAATTAAATATATTCTTTTTCCTCACATATAATTACATTCACAGCATGGAATACTACTTTCACTTATCCATAAAGTTTTAGAAAAAGTAGAGTGCACAAGATCTGTTAAAAATACTCTAGAAGAAATAATTTTTAAATCTTCTTAAATAAACCTCCAAAGGAACACTGCTGAAACCATTTATCGCTTTTGTAGGTAACTTTGAAGTTGATCATTAAACTAAAATAAAGCAAATATTCTTTATTATTTGCCATAGAGCAAAAAGGTACACAGAACTGATTGGAACCTACATTTTGGTTCATGCCCATTTATTACTGAAAATTTTCTGTGTTATTTTCAGTGGAAATAAAAACAGCTACACTGTCACAGGAATTACATTTGTACGGAAAACTGCCAGGACTGATCTAATACTGATAAAAACAAATATTGGTGTGAATTTATGGACTAAATTCACAGCACAATCTCACAGCATTTTATCCAAGACGTAGTTTTATAATTCAGAGGAGACCAAACCCAGTGACTAAATAAATATAAAATGCACTTTATTTTACAGGTCACAACTAAAGTATGTTGGCAGATACGGTCAGTGATGCACCAACCGACTTTGTCTAAGTATTCATACATGATTTGGGAATTAAACAGAAAGCTTACTTTCCAGTTAGACATTTCAGGAGATCCTGTCATAGTCATTCATTCACACCTCAGCAGAAGACTGTATGCCTGGTGAATTCAGTGTTTTCCTGATTGTTGTTCTTTTACAAGTGCCAGTGGATTGTTGGCTTCATTGGAAGTTTTAATGAAACAGTTAATATTTTTTGAGATTTCAGTCCACTTTCTGATATTTTCAGAAGTACTAGCGGTGAGGCATAATTTGGAAAACAAAATGAATTCTCTACCAGACTGGCCTCGTGCCCTACCTTCATTAGAGCACTGGGACCATTTTGCCTCCTAGAGTTGCACTTTGAGAGCTGTGAGTATCTCATTACCCCGTTACCGTCTGGAACACCCTGTGTGCAGCGGAGGTTAGAGGCAGTGAGTTATGGTTGGAGGTGGAACACAGACCAAAACAAGAGAGACAAAATTCAGACAAATTTAAGACAGAATATCCCTTTCTCAGGCACATAATTTGATATATTACTTCTTTAATCCACAAGCAGCCTTTGTCATTCAGGAGGTAGAACAATGAACCATTGGTGGAAGAGATGGAGTCCTTTGGGAAAAACTACTTGAGAAAGTCAAATAATTCTCAACCAATTAGCAAGAGTCTAATTCTGGCTAAAAAAAGAGCAAAAACTGTAAGAAAGAAAAATTGTCATTGGCATGGATACAAGGAAGAGGACTTGCATCAAATAGTGTTCCTGGAGATTAGGACTGGAAGAGATTGCTGAACTGTAAATTCTTGCAGAATGGCCATAGAAATACATCCAGTTATGAAATTAATCTAAGTGACTGTTTTCCTTCACTTTGTGAAGTAAAATCAATGGTGTTTCATGTTTATTTGTGTTCAAGTAGGTTAACTCTATAGAAGTTATCTACAGTAAATATTGTGTGCACATAGACTTGATCATTGGATTCCATGTGGTCTATATAAAATGGAATAAATTAGTTTGGACTGTAATAACTGGCATCGTTTACTCCTGCTCAGTTCCTTCCTCACACAGATTTACACGTGCACAGACTCCCTTCACTGGCAATGCAGCTTTGATCATGTGGGCAAAAGCCCCCAAACATAATGAAAGAACAGAGAGAAAGAAGGAAAAGATGGGGCTTTTTTTGTGCTCTTTCCTTCTTTAAGTGACTGACTATGTGATTGGCAAATATTCCTTCAGCAGGATAAAACTGAGTAATCACCTTGAAACCCCTCTGCAAGAGGATACCACCAATGCCATAACAGTTCTGGAAAACACTATGAAAGAGGAGGTCACTGTGGCAGGGGCTCCATGCATCTGCCCAGTGGGGTTCCTGCCATGAGAAAGAATGAAGACTTATAGACCAGACAGGAAATATTACAGCAAAGACTTGGTAAGTCAGACAGATAGATATATTTTTTGCATTGTTTGGGACTATCAAAATATTATTCACATCATAGCTGAAATGCAGGAGATGTGGTACTGAATATTTTTGACATTTGTTTTGGATCATGGTAGTGAGCTTACCTCAGCCAAGCCTCCAGCAGCTCAGACCCCAGCCAATTGCCTTCTCCCCTGGCAGGATAGGGGAGAGAATCATAAGAGCAGAAGTGAGAAAAACTTGCAGTTTGAGATAAAGACACTTTAAGAAGTAAAGAAAAAAGCAAAAAACCCAACAAGTGATGCGAAGACAATCACTATGAAAATTGTGGAAAATCAGCAAATATCTTCACGTGCAGCTATGCATGGATGAAGCAGTTACACAGAGCTTCACATGTAATAGATTGTGTCTGATAATCAAATGAACTTCTCATGGTTAAGAAATCCTCCTCTATGATGGTCTTCCATTAAAAGCAGCTGAAACAGAAATTACTTTCTTTTAGGAATGTATTCTTTCTTATTTGACATCACTTGCATGTCTGTTTATGTATATGACCCCCACCACTAAGCACAGAAATGTCCATGGTTACCAGATCTTCTCAACACAGTCAGTGTTAGAGCACTTCTGTATCCATGACGGAAGTGGAGAAGTGAGGCACAAGTTGAAGGAGGAGTCAGAATCACAAAAAGATCAGTTTCTTTCCTACACTAATAAGTTTGTTTCACTATTCTTACAGTGACCTGTGCCTCTGTCAGCAGACAAGCCCAGCAGAGTAAGAGAACTGGCTGACAGAACTGTTTCTAAGAAACCCATATGACATCGAGGACTGTCAAAACCCGAAAGCTCTTTTCTGCCTAGAGTTATGTCAATGCTAGGTTTTTGCTGGGAAAGTTCTGGCATTTAGAGAACACACCAGGCATCTAAAATTGTGGTCTGCTGAGTAAGCACAAAATGTAACTCATGAAACATCCTTTTTAGATGTACTTAAAGTGACTAAGGATTTAATTTAGGGTACCTGAGGCCAAGTGTCCTCATCATCCATCCCTGCACTGGGACCACTTTCCTGAATACTGTAAGGGCTCCAAAGATGGGAAGCCAGGGGTAAAGGGAAGGAGAGTGTTGCCAAATGTGCCTCCCAAGTATAATTTCCCAAAATCTTGTTGCTATTAGAAAACCACTGTCATGGCAGAAGGATCCATCACCTGACAGAGATGGGGTGACAAAGAACACACCCTTGAGAAATTATGAAATATTTGTTGTATTCACATTAGGTTCCGACCTCTGCCACTAGCAGCAGAGCACCTTTAGAATGACCTTAACTGCCCTAAAATCTATACTTGAATGATGTCATGAGTAAACAGCCTGTGAGTAAACAGCTCTAGTATCTGTCCTATCCCAGCTGCCAAACTTGGCAGCTGTGCTGAACTGCAAGTTCCTATTCTGATCCTGTCAACTCTGTTACTCTGCATGTCTTCCCTCCAAGTTGTTTCCTGAAATAGCCCAGGATCCTTCTGTGGGATCTCTTGCAAGAGCATCCAAGGAACAGGAGGAAAGTGCTGGTGGGCTCCTTAATCACTTCATCTGACTAGATGGAACACAGGTTTATGCAGGATTGGTCAAGACTGGTTGCAAATGGGAAAACAGAGACAGAGCCCATTCCTGAGATCAAGCTCATCTTGAAGCTGGACCTTCATAACTTCATGCCTTGCTGATGTATTTCATAGCCCCAGACACAAGTTTAGAGTGAGACAACTTTTCCTTGGCTTGTTAGCAGAATATGTGCAAAGAGAGAGCTGTGTTCCAGAACATCCACTCCACCGTACCACCAAAAACCCCCACTGCCTCTGGAGCAACCATCCAGGTTGCTGAAGAGCACACAGACAATTTTAAGAGGTCACCATCTCAGGAGGAGGGCATGGCTGGACCTGTGTGCCTGGGAGCTGCTGTGTTCTTAGGAGATCCAGGGACTGCTGGTGACACTGGGGTCACAAGACCTGTGATTACAGATCTGAATGGGTGTGAATTCACCCCCTAATTTCTCTCCTTCTTGTGGCCAGGCAGCCCCTCTCAGCACACAGACCTCCTCCTGGTTTGATGGAGAGAGGCTGGCATCCATGGCACCAAGAGATGCAGAGAGGCACCTGGAGCAGAAAATCAAGAGAAAACAAACAGTGGGAAACTGCTTCAGGCTGAATCATGAACTTGAGTGGAACAGCTGAGGGAGGAAAAGCAATTGTTTGATAATGGCCACCCCTGCAAGTGAAAGCCATGGGAAGGTAAAGGCTCTGTGAGAAAGACAGTGGGACTTCTTTCTCATTTATTACTGTTGAATTGTTTTATTTCTGGGGCAGAATGACCTCTGCTGTTCTACAGACTGCACTCAGGCAGAAGAAGGGAACCTAGGCTCCCATGAGAATTTCCTAAATAAACACTGTAATTACTTGGGGGAATAAAGATGAGGGGAAAAAAAGAAAAAGAGTGAGAGATTAAATTAAGTGGCAGATGAAATCCTGTGTAGGTAAAAGAAAAATGTTACATGCAGTGAGAAACAATCCTACTTTTACATTCATTAAATAGTGGTCAGGGAGACTTTGAAGTTGTTACAGAGAGAGCTTTGGAAAAACAGCAACTCCGTGCTCAGGATCATGGCCTGTTATCGATGTTCCTGTGATGTGCATGTTCTGTCCTGTGCCCACAAACTCTGCATTTGATGCCTACAATCATCTCACTATTAATTCTTGGTAATGGAATTTATAATGAGATATCACTAGTCCAAGCCCCAAAGACCAAGATTATTCTGATTTAAATTAAAATTGTCATAACACAGCTACTAAACGTGTTGGTATTCAGCAGTCTTCAGAAGCCTCCATCTAAAATGGAAAGCTCTGGTGAAGTATCTAAGCCAATGACACCTTCAATAGGATCAGTAAAGAAGCAGAGTGTGAGGCTGTTCAAATTTAAAAATCATGCCTTTATTGTGATTTACTGGGAAGTATCTAAAGTTTTTGATAAGCATAGTAATTCAGTTCTGATACTCTTAAAATTACATTCAATTCACCCAAAGCAGAAAAAGTAGTATATTAATACACTTCATATTAAACACTTCTCTTCTCTTCTTAGTTGTGTAACATGAGACCTTGTAGCTAATCTTAAAGTATTTATGTAAGTAGGTACAAAAATAATAATTAAAATAACTTATCAAAATTCTAAATTATTATTTGTTTTAATCTTTTAAAGAGGCATTTTAGTAAAATAAATTAATATCTAGTCTTTGCTGACTAAATCTGCTAGCATCTGGCCAGTGCTCTTGCTTATTTTTCACATTCTCCAATACCCTGTTTGTTGCTAATAGAGCATATGTTCATCTTCTGCAAAACTTTGGTTGAATGTAGCCCTAACACTTTTTAGGGAAAATGTTATTTTTAGTTATCAATTAATTTTCATGCCCACAAACTCCTCAAAACTTCCTCTTTCAAAAGCCCAGCCCTGACAGAGGATTTTGAAAAACGACATTTTCTTTAATATTCTTTAGGTCTTGCTATGAAAAGTATGGAGCACTCACAAATGCAAAATTCCTTTAAGAGAGTCATAAATTCAGCCATAATATCAATCCCCAGTATTTTGAAAATGAAATATAGAAAAGGCATAGCAAACAAAAGGAGTGACAAAAGAGACAGTTGTCAATACTACAATACCTTTACTTTTTTTTTAATCTGTATCAGGCTACATTATTCAGGTTCAACATAAGGGGAACAGTAGAGAGATTTCGACATGATATGTATCTATATTTATTGCCATGTTTTACTTTAACATGCCAGCTTTTGGGCAATAGACAGCAAGCATTCTGGCTCAAGTATTTAAGACTTGGAATATTCATATATATTGTTAGTGCACAGACGATTGAGGTGGAAAAACCTGAGTTCAGGAACAAGAACAAAATAATAAGTAATTTTCTAATGGTCATACAGGAAACCAGCAGCAGAGGTTCTCCTGCAGGTATTCTCCTGCATACCTGCTTACTCAATCTACCACTGCTGCTGTACAGTTTTATTTCTCATGTCTTTTCCAAACAAGACAAAATTGGAGGAAAGCTCAGATGTACATTCAAAATATTGGTTTTCAACAGTACTTGATTCTCTTTTCTTAGCCTTTTTCTCATATATATGTAACAAAATTATTTAAATATATCCTGAAATGCAAAGAATTATTGGTTTCAAATTTTTTTCTTCTCAAGTTATCTTTGATGTCTGTGACCAGAACCCCAGTGCTGCTGCAGCCACGGCTTGAAGTACTTTCCCCAAGACTTGTGCCATTTCAAACATCCCCTTAATATTAAAATAAATGAAAATCAGGAGGTATCTGATTGTCCTGGTTTTGATTTTGTTAATAAAATGTGAAAGGTTCAAATGGAGCAAACCATTCCTTACAGCCATAGAAGTACCAAAGCTTCGAAGATGACTAGGAAATGAAAGGCTAAAAGAAAGTTACAACAAAGCACAATATTTAAAATTTCAGGATGTCAGTTTCCACTAAACTTAAAGGGAGTTTGGTGATGACTTAGTTCCTCGTAAAATCTGGGCCAGTCCGAATAAAAGCATATGAGGATTCTGCAGCAAGGCAAATAACTAGTATGTGCTTTGTTGTAATATGCATTTTGTAAAGCAATGACACTTGGACAACAGTGCTTGTGCCAATTTTTAACGCAGCCACCAAGTGCAACATATTTAAATTCACTGAAAACAATTTGAATATTTATTTACCTCAAATTATGTTCCTTGCTCAACTTGTAGGGGCAAGAATCAGCCGTTTCAGTACTCCCTGTAACACCAATGTCCATCCTTGTCCATTTTTACTCCCAGTCACGAGCAGTCTGCAGGACTGTTTGACTGCCCCTGTTACTGCTCAGGGAAGCATCTGGTTCACTGAGGCAACATTTCTTGAAAGGGAAATCTCCTGTCACACATAAAAGAAGCTGGTTCATTAAAAACAAGAAAAATTAGTTTCTTCTTTACAAGAATTAAAAGGAAAACAAGAACATTGCCTATCCTTTCCCTGGCCTAGTTGTCAGATGTTCTCCAATACTTGATTGCATGCAACTTAATCCTGTTCACAAGAACCAAATTTTAAACTATGGAAAAGAAGCAAAGTGTCAAGTTGTCACTACAGATGCAGTTTGTATTTGAGTTGGTTCTGATGGCCTTTGTCTCTTTGAAAGAATCAGTCAGAAAATAGGCACACAGATCTGCAAGGTGCTGATGATATTAGAAATGTGAGGAAGATTTTGATGGGAAAAATCTGAAGGTTTGGCTCTGTAGTGTGATAGTCTGGGCTTTTATACTTTAGCTGTGCTCTTAGGTTGGAACTCTTAGTTCAGTGAAATGGATGAGGATTATTGAGATGAGGCCAGCTGGCACCCCTGACATCTAGAGTCAACTGTACGTTTAAGAAAGTGCTTCAGATACCCATGTCCCAAAGTATGGTGTGTTCTAAGGTACCAGATACATTATTAGTAACAAGGAACATTTTTTTCCCAGTCATGTTACACAGACCAGCTTTTTTGAGAATTAGAAAATAAATATATACAGAAAAAAAGTGTTCTGCTCAGGTGCAGTAGTCACTGACAGTGTGCTTGACTCATCATAAACAGCTAAGCCTCCTTTAGGATATAGGCAGCCATTTATTACAGAGGGGTGATTAAGTGGCTTGAAGTAGTTCTGAGACTGAGCAAGGTTCAAGTATTGTGTAAGTGAAGTGGTAATTTCGTACTGGGCAATCTGAGTCAACAAATGCTTTTAAGCCCCTGTAGATAAATGCTATCTACAGCACTATTTTTATTTATTGATACTTTGATGTTCAAATGGATTTTTTAAAGCACACCATTTCATATCAGTAGGAAAATCTGTTGTTGCTGTTTAGTTTTTCTCCCGGTAGCTTCAGCCGGTCTTAGCAGCCTTGGTTGTTCCTGGATAGGGGTGCACCTACGTACCCCCCTGCCCAAGCAACTCCGGCAAAGTTCCCAGGCACAGGCAACACTTAGCAAGCCTTGCTGTAGTGATATTCAGCTCTTAGCAGTGATCAGCTCTTTTCCAGTGATTCTCAGCTCATGAGCTTGCTAAGGTGCCTTAGCAGACGCAGGGAGAGAGAGGAGAAACGCTGTATGAAGTTCCACAGATGAATCTTTATTAGCTTCCTCGGTGAAGGGTTTCAGGGACAGCACCTCTGCTGAGCTGGGGAAAAGTGGGGTTTTTATAGGGTACCGAGGTTTTGAGAAGTGGTCCAATAGTATGAGTCAGGGTAGAAAGTGGCCTATTGTCTTATGGGGAGATAAGAGAGGGTCTGAGCGCGGGGGAAGGGTTATTTTGGCCTAGTCACCATGATTAGGCATTTTTGCCCTTAGGCGACTGACCGCCAGGGAGGCCTATCAGGCCTCACGGCTGCAACATTGCTGCTGATATCCATCTTTAACTATTTATATGGCTTTTTGTTGGGGTCTGAGCATCCCTGTCTGCCTTTACAGTCAAATACTCAGCATCATCTCCAAAAAGCCAGTGTATTGGCAGAATGAATCCTCTTCCACATGTAAAATATTTTATCTCATAATCAAGGTTGAGATGTAGAAAGAGCAGTGACTGCAGGAGTGCAACTAAGTTTTCTCTCTTTAACAAAGACCCTGACTTAAGGCTTAATGGAATAAATTATAATGTCTGAGTCCCAACAGAGGGGCTGCATATTAGAGGAACAGCAACCAGAGGCATTATCTACTTGCCTCTTATCATGGAAGAAATGCTGTAAAAATTAGTGCAATGCTGCTTTTATTAGTCCATGTCAGGAACTCTAGAGAATAATTTTAAATACTTGCTATATTCTACAAGGACACCTAGCAAAATCTGTAGGAAGAAATCTGTGTATCGCGTATAATCTTTTACTGTTTTATCAATAGAAATCGATTTAGTTGTTTACATTGCCCATTGTTATTATAATTTTCTATTAAACTAGCCACTCTTTCTGTCACATCACTATGTGATCTGCACCAGCATCAATAATTGTTTACAGCTGGGATACATGCAGTCATTATGAAAAGCAAATAAATATTTCAAAACTATTTAACTTGCCTAGTCCTTTTCTTTCCACTAATGCAATTGTTAAATTACACAGGAAAGGAATTCATCTCATCTAAGCTTTTCTTTGCTTGTTTGACAGTAAAAGCCTTGGTTTGGTGTGTTCAGAGCTCTTAGAATTTATAGAGTTCTGACAGAAGTTTTTAAGGTGGAGTCTCCTCCTATTTCTATTTTCTCTTTTAATAAAATAGAGGATACAACTTCATGTAAGAAGCAGTTTTATGCACGAAGATGGTCTTCCTTGGTAACAGGAAACACTCGGGATTTACAAGAACTGTGTTTTGAAAGATCCAGACAGACACTGGAACTCAAATTCAGTCTACATATGATGAAGTCAAAGGACATTTCTCCACGGTCCACTAAGGTTCTGTTTCATTGTCACCTGGGGGGAGGTATCTTTTTGGCAGAGCAAAACTCCACTTTGTAGAGGTAGATAGAAAGACAAAGGCTGAAACTCTTCACAGGAGTTCCAATTAATGACAGTGTTGATGCGTTTCATTGCCTATGTGAGTTTCAGCTGAACATCTAAGGCCTTAAATGGAATGCAGGATTGCAAGTAATTAAACATTCTGTTGCATGCTACAAATAGCTCCTTCTGTCTTCTCACCATAAACACACTGGGAAAATAAAAGGAGATATGGAAGATTTTGCACTTTTTCTTACTGTGGATACAGACCAAAGACCTCACAGGTGAAAGATTCCATATTCTACCATCAATCTCTGGTGTCATCTATGAAGAAGCACACAGGATAACCAACTTGAAACTACAGATTTACCTGTCAAAACATCAGGCAAATATGTCATAAGCACCAAGCTGACTTTAGCATATTGGCAGCTGTTTGTTGTAAACAAGAGTGCTTGGAGGGGTCCTGAGGGACACCTGGTTTAAGTTTTGTGTTGTGTTTAATCCAACAGCATGTTTCCTTATAAGTGATGCACTTGTACTTGCAGAAGACATTTAGAATATTTGCTAAACATCACAAAGCCTGTATGGATTTCACGCACTAGAAAGTGAATCACATGGAATTTGGTAAAAATATTGGGTTTCCTTGATATTGCTAACAAATTTTTAATAATTTCATGGTGTTTAAACATTTTCAGGAATATCATACATGAGTCTAATTGATAAGTCTAGCTCATTCAATTAAAGAAGTTAATTGAACTCCCTTTCTAGAGCCAGGTAGGTCAAGCCAAATACTAATGAAAGTTGACTATTGTTCCTGGCTATTATTGATTGTTTCAAACACTGTTAGACAACTTTTCATAGAAAGTGTTGTTTTTTCCTGTTCATTAGTATGGTCCATACATTTTATATCCATTTGCCTGGATAAATTGTTCTTTTCTACCTCTTGTCTTTGGTACAATACCTCAGAAGACCATGAAATAACACGTGGTAGTTGCCACTACAGAAACCTACACTTGCTACAGAATTGAGTTCCCTACTTGAAAAGCAATTAGGTTTCAATTCCTTGCTCTACTTTTGACTTCAAGAACAATGTGCTCTGTTTATCTGAGGGGAGATAGAGAAGCTTGCCATCGCCACCCAAGAGCTACATGTGCTCAAAGCTCACTGCTGCATACAGAGGTGGAGTAAATTCCTCTGCCCTAGGCACACATCTCTCATACTTAATCCACTCTTTTGTCTGGACAAAGATGTATTTCAACCTTCCTCTGTCCTTCCATGACTGTCTGTGACAGGCATATATAAAAGAGAAGATTTGTGAACAGATTGCTTGTAAAAGCCTGACCCCATCCAGCCATCCCAGGTGAAGAGTCAAAGGAAGGGCTGAAGGAAGTTACTGGAGAAGCTCATGTTGGACAGACAGACACAACCACATGTCCCTAGTGTTTAACCAGCAAATTGTTTCAGATTCTGAGCCAGGCTGCTGTCCCACCCCATAGCATGACAAGATTGGGGCAGGTACCATCCTCCTGTCCTGCTGACATGGGAAGGACACTCAGGTGTGGGGTCTGAAGGGAGCTGTGGTCTGTACTGGGACAAGACTCCTACTGGTGCACTGCTGGGAGCACAAAATGTCGGAACAAGAAGCTTCTAGACAAGAAAAAGCTTAAAGTCTGCAGTGTGCCAAGGGCCTTTGGTGGGAAACTGAACTCGCTGACTTATTTCAGTAGATAAAATTCATTTCTCCCTTCTTTCCTCAGAAATAATTTGGCACTTTGTTTTGTTGGAGTAGGCCAATGACAGTTTGTTACCTCAAAGGGTGTTATGTGGGCGTAGTTATGTTCATAATTGGGGTGGGGCAATATTTTTAATTAATACTAAATTTGCAAAAAATTCTTGGAAACCAAAACCATGTAAAAAAATCGACTGAAATTAAAATAAATATATATACCTGGAAATATCATGAAGTGTCAAGAACTTTGGTTTGACATTTTTGATTAAAACATTTGTGTTTTGTGTCAGATAACATATTAATTAAAGACAATACAAAAAATTAAACCACTGAAAAATAGAGAACAAAAATAATTGTGAAATATGTAACAGAACAAAAATTATGGGCATTCATGTTCTGAATTCCTAAAATCCTAATAGGGAAAGATTTTCTATTCTTCTTTCCCCCAAAAGAACTGCTTTCATCATCACAGATTTTTCTTCCCTTATATTTTGGCAGATATGCGAGCCACCAAACTGAAACAACCCATTATTTGCTCACCTATGTACATAAGGACCTTTGAAACAATCAGAGTATAAGTGCCAAATTTAGTTTATATGTTTTTAATCACTTTGTTCATTTCGCTTACAGATGAAATTATCAAACATGAATTGCTATTATTCTCTGTGGAAACAATTTCCTAATAGCTTTTATTAGACACTCAAATATGGGAGATAAAGTGTATTATATAATAATAATCAAATGGCAAACTATTTGGTATTGATTTCAGTGCAAGCGCAAGTCTTTTACACTTCTAAAATAGGAAGAAGTATGAAGAAGCTCAAAAGGAGCAGACCTTTGAGTACAAATATTACATCATTACTATGTCAAAGGCCTCTCCACACAGCTTTATGGCCCATAATAACTCTATTGTTTACTATAAAGACCCAGCTGTGGAGAGAAATGCCCAGCAGAATGATCATAAATGATTAAAGAGAAGTTTTTGGTCTGTGAGGCTTATTTTACTAATATAGTTGATAGTGCTTGATTGTAACAGTGATCAAGAAGAAGGGAATGAATGAAAAAGCCATGTAAAATTCTTGGTGGCACACCTTGGCAGTGGAAAAAATGCATTGAATATAAGTTGAAGATGTAACAGGTAGGTGACTACCAGAGCAGAAGGAGAGCAGCCGCAGTACCTGGTGGAGGAACTGCCCATCTGGTCTGCTGTGTGTCAGAGGGATGCATTTGAAAAGCCAGAGGGATACTTGTAAGACTGTCAAGAGGCAGTGTGTATACACCTAGGATTGGGGAATTTTGTCTTCTAGTTGGATCAACCATTGGCAAGTGCGTACAGCTGGAAAGCTCTGATATATTTGTATCATTCAGATACAAAATATGTCAAAGTATCTGTATCTTAGTACCACTTAGTTTATCTAGACATGTCATTAATTCTTTCTCATGTTCTGGCATAATTCAGTCATAAATTCACAGCTGTTTGTTTTTCTTACACAAAAATTTCTCCCCAAGCCTCATTCCTCCAAATCTTCACTTCTGCTAGAATAGTTATCTGCTATCTTGCTCACTCTTCTCTTGTGGAAACAATCACCTCCAGAAGAATGAAGCTCCCTTCATCAATGATACTAGTTTTTTATGCTTATGACATTCTCCTCAGAAACAGAAAGCAAAGGATTGAAACTTTTTTCACTCTGGAGTGCAATGACCCAAATATCCACACCTCCTGTGTGTAATAACCACTGGATTCTTGCATGAAAGTGTCTTGTCTTCCTGAATTGTTTTTTAAACATCTTCTAGAAACAAGTTTTTGGAGATTTGTTGGGTTATTTAATTTGTTTTGGTTTTTTTCTTGTTTCACCCCTAAAAGAAACCAAACCAAACCAAAACAAACAAACAAACAAACTTGTATGCCTTTGTGGGATCTGACTTGAAGACTTAAAAATAGCACCAGATGTCTCAAAAATGCCCTTTACCTGAAAAATTGTCTGTGTTTCTGTCTGAAATATATTGTCTGATGTTCTTTGGTCTGAGTTACACCAGAAGTCAGAGCAATCAGTGATGTAATTGGTGTTCAGATAAAAGAATTGAATGAGACAGACTAGAAGTATACAACAAAAAAATTTAATACTTTCCTTATATATTCCCATAAAAAAATAAAATAATTTTGAGAAATATCATCTAGTGTGATTTTGGCACTCTTGAGCAGATCAAGATTTTGTGCTGCAAATATGTTCCATTTTTAAAACCAAACTAAACCAAAAGCACTCTCTTTATCTGAAGGATGAATGAGCTCCTTCAATACATTGTAAATGTTACCCTGGCTGTGATCCAAAGGTTGTGATGTGGAAGGAATAAGTTGCTTAATTTCTGCATTTGAAGCCTTTGTTAAAAAACGTTTTAATCTTTTCTTGACTCCACTATAGTTTAAAGTCTGGTTTAACATTCCAGCCAGGCCACAACAAAAAGCATCATTGTTTGACATGCTTTTCCTACAGAGCCTGTCAGATGTGCTGCATTATCTAAACAATGTTGGCAGCAAGTACACAAGTAGCAAGTGTGAATCAAATCAAAGATGTCCTCAAATCCAGACTCCAAGCTTGAATGTTCCCAGACTCCAAGGGTATAGCAGGAGTGTCTGATTATCAATAAGCTTAACTAAAAATAATCTAATGGTTTAGAATTAAATCCAAAACTTGATGGTTTCCTACTGGTGAAGAATAACCCTCACTCTGTGTTTTCATCCCACACTAGAACCATCAAATTAGGAACTATTCAACTCTGTTCTGTACCTCGAACACAAAAAAAAAGGGGTTATTCATAGAAGAATATTGTCTGAACACTGCTGAGACACATCAGTGCACAGAACACACCTATAGTCGTGTCTGCTGATCCTCTTGCACTGCCTTCAGTCTCCCCTTCCAACCTACTCTGTCCTGCTTGGCATTCTCACACTGCAGTGACCACCTTGCTAAAATCTGCCTGCTCAGCTCTTTGGGCAAGGTTTTCCTCACCTATTTCCATCTAAATGAACTAAGCCAGCAAAAATGTCCTATTTAAATTTTGAAACTGGTCTGACTCGCGATGAATAATGTGCATTTGGGAGTGATTGTGTGAACAGTTCAGCCTGGAGGTCTGAGGAAAGCAGCACAGAGAAGCCAACTACATTAGGTCTGTGGTGCTATGAGCAAAGGCACCCTCCAAGTAAAGAAAAGTACTTATGAAAGAACTCAGAATGTCAGTAACTCATTTTATTGCTGCATCATTCTTACTTACAGTGTATGATAATTTGAAAGAGATTTTTATTTTTCACAAATATGATTTTGAAAGCATACCTTTATACAAGATACAGTACTCCTAAAATAAGTTTAAAAGAACATTTGTTTCAGGGAAAGTTTCACTAAAAACCAAAATCAAGTGGTGAAAACAAGATTAAATATATTCAGTGCAATCAACTAATACTAGTAAATATGAATTGTGGTTCCATATGTTTGACATGCAATAACAATTAGTCTGAGGTTCTGTGAGAATATTAGAACTCTTTCTGTGGGAGGTGCCACCATATAATACAGAGATTAAGGGACCAGGATGTGGTAGATTTTAACTGAAGATTCCGGTCTTTGCAATATGGCAAAATTAGATTCAGCTGTGTGGCCTTACAAGGGATAGAACCTGCTCTTGATTTCAGCACACCAGCACAGGCCAAGCTGTGCCTCAACAGCTTCTGTGAAAGAAGGGGATCTTCCCTTTACCACCTCATTACTCCATGTTGTCAAATATTTTACTTTCTGCACTCACAAAAGGAAACCCTAATTAATTGACTGCTATACAGCATTTTGCTACTGCGACTAAATTTAAGCACAAGTACAGAAAGGTCTCATTTTTACTGCCTTTTAGTATTATTCCTCAAAAGACATGTCTCAATTTTACATTTTTATTTTCTTTTAAACAAATAAATACATTTAATGTTGTGGATTTAAATGCACAACATTAAATTTAGCAGGATTCTGTAACTTGATAGGTATTCAGCAGAAATCAGAAACATGCCAAATTCAGTTATTCTTCAATGTCAAGTCTGCAGTCTTGTAAGGAGATAAAAATAAATTATAGAATACTTAATTACTAAGCAATTTCATTCAATGTTATAACTATACATCTATTTTTGTCATGTACATTTAAAATGGCACACAAAATTTATATTACTTCATTGAAGTTTGATCAAATGAGGAAAAAATGTTGTCTTGCTCTTGTATGAATTTTGATTTTGTGCCTAAGAACAACAACAACAAAAAAAGGAAATTAAAGGAATAGAGAGATATTAAAGACTTTTTTCATGTTTTTTGAGGAACTGAAGGACTAAATTTCAAAATGTTGTCTGTTTCTTTGGGAAAAAAGCTGTTTCAGGTAGCTACAAGGAAAAGAAAATATTCTTATTAGCAGTAAGAATAAGTTTTCTCATTTAATATGGATTTTCTAGCTCTTATTTCTCTTCTCCTTAAATTTTATTTTGTTGTAACAATTAAATGTAGCAATAGAGAAATAAAAAGATCATCATGAAAATGGAGAAAGACACAAGAGAATCTCCAATAGAATATAATGAAAGAAGATGACAGTGTGCCAACATCTGTATATGTATCATTTCATCTACTTTGTGATCCAGACAGCAAGGTTTGTCTTTGTAAGAATTATTGGTTCTAAATTAAAACACTATGGTAAAACTAGATTCACTTATGGCTGAATCTCCTTATTTATTTTAATACTGTAATTATTAGTTTCAATGTTCTAAAAGATTTTAATTCTGATTTTCAGGGACTCTGCATTTCAAATGACTTTTAAATGCCAAATTTTATAAGAAGAAAATATTCCCTGTAAGAGCAAAGTCAACATAAATGAAGCAGGACAAGAGGAAACTCAATTACCTGAAGAATAGAAATGAGACTTGTTAATGTTGTCAACCTGAAAACTTTTCTTTTGCCCTAGGAAAAAATTATGGTTGACTGTTGAATGTAGAAGAAAAAAAAATTATATCCAAGTTCTTATCCTACCTTTGTGTCAACTCACAAAGAGATTTTAAAGGCTTGCAACTTTGCTCTCCTCTAACTTTGAAAACTTGAAAAGGTTGCATTTCTAAGAATTTTCATAAAAATAGAAATGTGATTTTCCTTGTCTTTAAATGTGCTTTCCCTCTCTGTTTTTTTTTGCTAGAACTTTCCTTAACCTGGCATCATACAAGAAAACCAAAACTAACCAGAATCTTTTCAGTCAGTGACATAACAAATGGGCTTCACATGACGGATCTGGAAGAATATGTCACAGAATCACAGAATAAGATGATCTGGAAGGAACCCATAAGGATTATCCAGTCCACCTCCCGGCCCTGCACAGCACCATCCTCAAGAGTCACACCATGTGCTCAAGAGCATTGTCCAAATGCTTCGTGAGCTCTGTCAGGCTGATGCTGTGACCACTTCCCTGGGGAGCTGTTCCAGTGCCCAACCACCCTCTGGGTGAGGAATCTTTCCCTGTTGTCCAACCTAAACCTCCCCTGACACAATTTCAGGCCATTCCCTCAGGTCCTGTCACTGTCACCACAGAGATCAGTGCCTGCCCTTCCTCTTCCCCTCACAAGGACACTGTAACTGCAATGAGGTCTCTCCTCAGTCTCCTCTTGTCCAGGCTGAACAGCTCAAGGGATGATCTCAGCTGCTCCTCTTAGCTTCCCCTAAGGGCCCTTCAACACCTCTTCTGTCCTCCTTTGGACACTCTCAGAGCTTAATGTCTTATATTGCCCTGACCAGAACTGTGCATAGGACTCAAGGTCCTTTTACCCTAGACCCAGGGATACTCCTCTACGTCTAGAAATGATGTTTACCTGCCATGAGCTGTACATCATCCAGGTAAGAGCACACACAGTATGCAAGGACTTCAAATGACAGTATTACATCTGTGGTACTTCATTCTCAGAGGTATGATATTTTCATTTCAGGCTTCCTTTACTCATCAGAAAAGAACTAAATAGACGAGTAATATAGCATGATCAATACCTTAGGCATACATTGCCAACTGTGCCATCTGCAGACACCAATCATGAACAGAAAGTTGTCAGGACCTGGAGTATTCATGTCCAGCAACCATTAGAAGAATTTCCTATTAATTACTTGAGGCTGCTATGTGTGATTGCCAATCAATATTCCAGCTTCAAATGATATTAGTTAATTGTGACCAAAAGTTATTACATTTTTACACAACTATAAAATGCAGATAATACATCTGTCCTCTTAGATGGCATCTCTAACAATTGTCATTGAGCTGTAATCCTTTATTGAAAGACCTGTTCAGAATTTAATGAAATCCGTGTAAATTTTTAAACTGTAATTATTTTAATCTTGCTTCCATGGCAGATTAATGAGGAGAATTTAATATCTTTTCTCACTGATCCCTCTTAATTTATTCCTACAATATTTATTCTCATTCTGTTTTAAGACTGTCCAGAAATTATATTGGATTAACTCAGCAGATACGGAAGAAACTGCCTCGAATCTTTGGATGTTGTGTTAAATTCCCTAATCACTGGCAGTGATCAGATGATGCTTTGTTTTTCAAGTACTGGTAAACTGGCAACATCTGCATGTCTTACAAAAGTCAGTATTTATTTTTTTTTTTTTTTTAAAGTCACAATCCACTTTCACAGCATAATTTTGCTGGCAGAAGGTGGCACAGGCCTCCACAGCCTTGGAAGAATTTTCAGAGTAGAGCTTCGATCTCTGTCAGGCAAAAAACTTTCTTCTTCACTGAAATCCATTTTTTCCCTGCAGTTTGAAGTGGGCTAAAATTTCTAGAATAGGTCATTAGAAGCCATAAGCAAGGCTGCAATTTTAAAAGTGAAAAATGCACCTAGAAATGTCACAAAAGAAACTCCTAGGCAGTAATGGCTTGGGAAAAAAAAATCTTAGTCATAAGAGAGTTAAATAATTCCCTTTAAAGTTCATCTTCTGTGATTTTAGTGGAAATTAACATATTTCAGACTTTCCATGAGTACCTAGCACAGTAGAGAGGAGTCATTCAGAGTCATTCAGAGTTTCCCTCCATAGGGAAATGTGCAAAAGGCATACTTGTATTTTGATGTGTATCAGGAGGGCAGCTTTGCCAGAAGTGAGGAACTCACCCACCTGTTGTGGCAGCTCATCGAAGCCCATCTGCTTTTCTGGGAATTTCTTTTACATGGGCCAGTTCTGGTCTGGCACCAAAAAGGCAGACAACCCAGATGAGTCTGACTTCTTTCACATAACATCACATTATTTACATATATATGTATCTTTTAGTGCCAGTGCTTGTGAGGCTTACTGTCTATCTGACTGTATCCATAACTTTCGAACCTGTTGGCCAAATTCAGTCAGTGAGAAAAGGGTGTCAGAGATAAAATTCTCCAAGTTTAGCAAAAAGACATTGCTGCCCAGAAGAAAAAGCACTTCTTAGCATGCTCCATTTAGGAACAGGCTTCAGTTGAGCTCACACCATGGGAGATGGATGGCCTAAATACCTGCAATGCAAGAAAAACTTTTAAATGGGGCTTACACTTTACTAGACACCAGAGAATCCAACTGTGAGGCACAAATCCATAGGAAACCAGGCTTCATTTATTCTGCTCACTGCACAGGGAGCTCCTTGTTTGTACTAAAAGCAAGGATGACTTTCAGTGTAGTTTCACTTTTGGCTGATATTATTTATTTATACCACAGTGCAAATGTGAGTGGCATTTTGCCTTTCCTCCAATGTTTCTGTCTTGAGGAACTTGGCCTACAGGCCAAAATGTTGTCCTCAAATCCACTTGCTCTAGCAATGGTTCACTGTTAACTTGATACAGGAGACAAGTCTTTCTATTGAAGTCAGTCAGAAATGTGCCTTTTCCTGCCATGGTGTGACAAGAATTCATGATGGGGATGCGTGGGAGGAGATGTCTGATCCTCCAGGTTCTGAGCTTTGCACAGGAGGCACTAAAAGAAGTCAGAAAAGTGACTATTTTGAAATCATAAACAATTTGTCCTCAGAGATATTTGGTTTTCTTGTTGCACAAAGCCCATTTTAAATACACATTTGCAGACTTTTATGCATTTTATGGAAGGAAAAACTCCTCCCAGAAGAAAGCAACACATCCATTCCTATATTTATGGACTCAAAATACCAAAGGAAGTGTGAGACAGCTCCACATGTCGACCTTGAACACTTCCTTTCTGTGTAGGGGTCAATCCTGCCACATGCTGGGTGCCCCTGATTCACTCAAGCTGAAGACACTTGTCAGCTTGTCTGATGCTCAACACCTTCACCAGCACAGGCATTCTGCACAGTTTTTGTCTACGGCAAACAGACTTATTGACTAAGCATTATGTATTTCCTCACTTAAGTAATAAAAAGCTTGGTCATTTTGCAGAAGATTTGAAACTAGAACTGCTGATGTAACAGCACTTCTGTGTTGTAATAAAAATGAGGGGTATTATTATAAATACAAGAGCATATTAACGAGTGCTTTTATGGTATTCAATTTCAATTGCTCCATCTTTAAAGATGTATTTCCACTGTCACTTTGATACAGGAAGTAAATTTTCCAGGTTTCTCACACTTCCATCTTCACATTGTCCTCTCACTTAAAACCATTTCAGGGGTCTTTTGTATGGAAAAGAAGATATACAATATTAATAAGCATGCCAGCCATAATGTTTAAATACTAGGAGCCCTTGCATGGAGTTGAATATTTAAATATATTCTAAATATGCTGCTAGTAGGCTCCAATTAAGACATGTGAGAAGCATAGTGTAGGTAGATCAGAATACTCCTAATGTGTTTTAAATTTACCAAGATGAGTTTCTCTCAGAGTTTACTTATTAGCCCAGCTAGCACAAAAGGCAAACTCCACTCCATACTTAGATATACCACATATAATAGCATGCCCAAGCTAGGGGAAAAAGGTGTGCTCTAACCACATTCCAGGTAAAAAAACATAGAGAATCCTAGCAAAGATACAGTTTTCACACGTTTAAACAAACTGAGAAGAACACTGAGTAGAAGTTTAAGGATTATCTTGATTTATCAGAATTTAGTGAAATTACACCTTCAGTCTTCACTACATGTTAATGGCTATAATCTTGGTCCATGTAGGACAAAAATGCAGATTTTATGCCTTCTGGAGGCAAGGACTCAGAACAGTATAACAAGATTGCTTAAGCAGCACAGTTGTACCACCATATACAAAATACCAAAATCTTTGTATGTGCTGTCAGCATCTAAAGCCAACTTTTGCTTATCACTAAGGTGTTTAAGAAATCCTTAATAAATTAGGCACCTATACTTATGGACTGATCTTTCAGTTTTAGAGAACGACTCAGTTTCACTAAGGAGAGATAATGTCATTAATGAAGATGGAATATATGTATATAGATATATGTTTATGGCAATAATTAAATGCAAGGAAAAGGTGAAGAGAGAAGAAAAAGTAATACTCTTCAGTTCAGGAATTTCCTTTTCTGAGGCAAGCACCATGGAAAGCTCTGAGTTCCACTAGCTCTTCTCATCTCTCCTTTTTTTCAGAGTGGGAAAAGGCAAGGCTGGTATTACTTCTTTTGTACTTATGGTTAACACTGTAACGAAGCAGTTTTCCATTAAGGTTCATCTCCTATCTTCCTGTGTCTACAGACTTTATCTGGCTATCTAGACTCCTTCTAAGACAAGATACTCCCTCCATAAAGCACTTCCTCCCAATTGTACAGGCTCTGGACTTCCTCATCTTTCTTGAAAGTCTGAGCAACACACTTTGACTAAACCTTTAAAAAATCAAAATTAAGTTAGATGAATTACTGCCCCAGAACCTGAGGAGCAGAGGTGAAGGTCCACTGACATAAATAGCTTACAGAGGTGTTCTCTGGGAAGTTCAAGGACTGTTTTCCAGTAAGAGGAGATCTAGCATCTTCTTTTCACTCACTGAATATGTAAATAATATAATGGTTCAGACATGTCTTGTGGAATTAATTTTTAGTATTTTTAAAATACTAATTTTGATATTAATCCAAGAATATTGCTTCAGTAGTATCACATAATTCTTGTTTGATTTTGACCTTTTAAATATTTAACTAAGCTTTTATATATATTTGAAGACAATGAAATCTGCTACCAAAAAAAGTCCTTTTTTTTTGTATGTTTCAATCATGAAGCATTTCTGGTCATTTCTTATCCCCTCAAAATGTTTATTCCAAAATTTTTTTAAGGGTTTTAAAAATTCAGCATTTGTAAACATTTTGCCTTGAACCAAATAGTCATTTTCCTTTGGGGAATGGTTTTCATTATAACTTGAAAGACATGCAAGTCAAATGGCCACTGTGAGCAGAGGGGAAAAAGTGCAGGTTTTCCTGTGGCACTTGCTTGGCTCTTACTACAAAGCAATGCAAGGATTATTACATCAGAATTAAAAGATGTCCTACATCTTTCAAAGAGCAGGTATTAAGGAAGCTCATCTCTGTCCTTTTACAGGCCACTGTCATGTGCTGCTACTTGGGGGGAAAAGGGTGCAGAAAAGCAGGAGAGAAAGCCTTTTCAAATCAAACTGTAAAGGAGTGCCACAAGGAAGCCCCCAGTAACACACGGCTGGTGGCATCTGAGACCTCTGCAAGGCTCAGTGAGTTACAGAGATGATGCTTCAGCGCAAGCACTGCCTCAGACTCTAGATAGAAATCCAGCAAGAAATGAGGGACTGGGGCCAGAGGGCTGGAAGGATCCAACCAAAATGTAACAATAACTTGTCCAAGCACAGATCAGCACTAAAAATTAAGAAAGCTAAAGGTTTACATAATTAAAGGTGTGGCTGCTCCAGGAAAGTACATGAGCCCACGGGGATTAAGACTGGCCTAGACCAAAAAGGGTTACTTGGTGATAAATAACCCTTAGAAATGGTAATTATGTTATGCCCTAATGTTATTTACTGCCTAATATTGTTCACTGTGACTCCTTTAATTAATCTACCTGACATTCTCACTAACTCTTTCCTTTTATCCTTTGCTGAGATTAAAGGTCTTTTTTATCTTGTTGCTTTTATGTTCATTCTTGGGTATTAAATTAGATGCCTGTGTGCATTTTGAGCACCCATGGCACTCACTTTCGGGGTTCACAGGAACCTCTGTGCCTCTTCTAAAATCATTAAAAGATCTTGACAATCCAACTTTCCTGGTCAATTTGAAAGCAGTTTACCCAAGACAGAAGAGAAGTTCCCAAAGCATAACATTTCCCAGTTAACAAAATCCTCTAAAGAGACTGACTTTTTAGACTCACAGAAAGCCTCCATGTTTTTTTCAAAGCAAGATTTCTCACTAGGCTCTAGGTCACTCTGAGAAGCTATCTAGCTAAATTACTCAGTAATTTTACTTTGCTAGTTTGCCCAAAAAACTCATGAACCTCCCACATTATTATATCCCAAGACTGGTTTTTTCTCTCTCAGGATATCTTTGAACTGCTTTTAATTACTCCAACTGGTCAAGGTCTCCTCTGAAAATGCTGCAGTTCCCTGAAGCAGATCTTCCTGATGACTTAGGCAAGAAATAAATATTATTATTTCACCTTGTAGTAAATTGCCCATGATCAGCTCTGTGCTGCAAAGCATCATCTCATGGCCCTTAATAATTGTGGTGGCTAGTTCACCAGCAACATTTTATCCTGTAACACACATACTGCAAGGCAGATTAAACAAATGGCTTGTTTACAAACAGTCTAATGAGGAGTAGCTATGACACACACACCAGTTCCTTCCCCCTGAAAGAAGCACACTTCCTATTTTTGTTGTACAGATGGCCCCAGTAGATGCCTCTGTGAAGACCTTTCAGCCCTGACCTTGCAGCCACAGAACTCAGGTGCCCCTTTTGCATCTGCCAGTGATTCCTCAGTGAGGGTGGGACCCCAGCCCTGGCCTGGGAGTGTCTCATCTGATTTCAGCCTCTTCCTGCAACTGGGTGCCAGCTCCCTGCACACAGCAGCCCCAGCTCCAGGACTGTGCTCAGGGGAGCGTTTTCCTGCAGCCCCGTTCCAAGCTCAGGGCCAAACTCTCCACGAGCATCTCCAGACTTGTGTCTCTGCTTTCCACTCTTGCGACCAGTGTTTCTGCAGCCCTGGAAAATGTGTTTGATTCCACCATCATTCAGAAAATAACCTTCCTTTTCTCACATAATTTAGTTGTCATTTCCCTCCTCTTAACCTGTAATGGCATTTTATGCCTGTGTGGTACTTTAAACATTTTAAACCAAATATAATAATTTCTCAGTGGTTTCTTCATAAAATGTGATGGTGAGCCAGACTGTTGCTCATTCTTTTTCCTGGCTTGTCTACCAAAGTACTCTTGTTCTTTGATTTCTAAGCTTTTGGCTGGGATACCTTTTTAGTTCTGAGTTAATATAGCACTAGGTGTAAAGGGAGATCTTGCCCAGGGGTAGAATGGTTAGACATACACTCTCTGGAAGTACTACTAACAGTAATGATAATAGTACTACTACTAACAATAATAGCAACTTTTCTTCAAGGATACCACACATGGGGAGTGAGATTGTGGTCAAAGGATAAGTGTTATTAAATTTTTGATGAAATAGTGAGATGCTATGGTAGAAAAAAAAATTAAGGATTTTTTTTCTCAATTTCTGTTTTATCAAATGTAATGAAAATTCAAATTCATTTAAATATATGCTTTGTGATTAGTTTTGTCATTCATGTGAGAGTTGTCTGCAATAACTCTTCAACTGAGCTGAATTGTGTAACTTACTTAAATGATAATATTTCTGCTATGTATTATCAAATTGTTGAACTAACACATGCAGAGCCATCAAGAATTTTGATGTAAAACTGCAGCTGATGGAAAATGTGCAGTGAATGTCATCTTCAGAGCATATTTTGTCATCACCCTTCTGGGCACTTAAATGTCTTCTGTTTCCCATATTACACATGTTTAAAATATATAAAGCAGAATGAAATTTGGAAAAGATAGACATCAAGACATCAAGTTGTATGACATTACAACTCTACATCACTGCTGCCATAATAATACTGAATACCCAAGGCTATGAGTAGTGATAATCATACCAAGCCTAGCATAGATTCTCACTAAGATGATGATCTCTGTTCTGATGCCTACTGATATTAAATACCAATAAAATTTGGGCCCTTGTTGGGAGATACTAATCAAACATATGTTCTGCTGTAGTGATCTATCTCTACTATTATCATGCAATAATGGTGCTCTGCAAGGCGCAGGGAGCAGCACACAGCTTGATTCATTTCCCATTATCAGGTAATGCACAAACTGAGCTGACTGTAATATGAAATTTCCGTGCAGGAAACGGGAAAGTAAGAAGTACACCACTGTAAAAAAGAGAATGAACAAATGGGCAAAATGTATGCCTGCCAGGGTGAAAACTGTGGGCTTACAACCATCAGCTTAGCAAAGACTGGGATGTTATATTTTATTTCTTGTATTAACTACCACTATGAGGTATGACTCCTGACAAGGTGAAGGTGATGAACAGAAAAAGCAGCTGCATTGCAGAGCTGTGTTCCACTGATGTTTACATATGTTTCTATAAAAAAATAAACTAGAGCCTGAACAATTTGCATCCAATTCAGAAATCAGAACAGTAAGTTTAATCTAGAAAAATACTTGGAGTTTCTCTCACCTGATTTCTGCTTCATTTTTCCAATCATTCTCTTACACTACAGGTACTTGACTCTCCTGGTTGCAGGCAGGAACAGCTGCAGACATAGAGATGCATGATTAATATGCAGTGGAGATCAGTTTCATTGAAGGCGGCTAGTTGTTATCAGTTTGCTAAAGAGTTGGTTTTGTTACATTTGTGAGAGGAAAAATTGTGACACATACCTCTATGCAAAAAAGTGAAACAAAGAAAAGTACATTTGTTAATAACCTTTAATTCTGCTTGTTGGGCATTGCACTTTGTTCAGTACCATTAACAAATTAATGTTATACAAGTCAATATTTTGTTAGGCTATATGAAGATGTTTCTCATTTTCTCTTTTGTTCCCTCAGAAAGAATAAATAGCTCTTATTTTTAGCTTTTTGACCCGGAGTTATTCTACATGACTTGGAGACTTTGTCCTTTTTTGAAGTACTTGTCACAATCTTTATTAACCAGTGCATTTTAGATGTTAACAAGGCTAGAAATTCTAAGCAGCTATAGCCTTGAAAAGCTGAATTCAAATTTGGCCAAGTTCATGGCTACAGCTCCTCCTGGGGCCATAGATGCTTGTCTCAGTTTCGGCACTTTTTATGGAAGAACAGACTAAGGATGCTAAGCCAGGCAGAAAACAGCAGTTTCAACAAGCCCAGACAAAAAGGATGAGGGGACATAACAAGCCTCAGCAAACCCTCAGCTGCTATGGGCACCAGTTCAGCAAGCCTGGGGAGAGACTTGGAGAAAGGGCAGGCTCTTTGTGCAGATCCTGCAGGGTCTAATGTCAGCCATGGAACACATCTGCATCTGGTATCCACGCTTCAGCCACGGCTGGTGGAGGAGAACAGGCCCTTCCAGGATATGATTCACTGCTTTTGATGACCCAAGTACCAAGCAGGCACTCCCACAGTTCATACCAATTTTTTTTCTCTTTTTTCCCCCCTGGTTTTCATAATTTTCATCATTTATATTTATATTTAAATAATGTATAATTTAGATTTAAATAATTTCTATTGAAATAATGTATAGGTCCATATGCAGAACTTCCTAATTTTTCTCATTGCACAGTTTTGAGGGAGACCATGTGTTCTTGACACAGAGATGTTTCAGAGGTGTTTCATTTTCTGAGGCTAACAGCTCAGTAATGTCAGATTCACTATTATGTCTATTTGCAGTAAGCATTGTGGTGCCAAATTCCTGATCCAGCAGGCATCTGGACTTAGTCTTAAGATACCCTCATGAACTTATATGGAAAGAAACTAGGGGCACCCACATTCTGCAAGGTTCTCTCTGTGACAATTTTGTGCAAAGAAGGGGCAAACTCAGCATCAACTTTCTGTTGTCCACTAGAGAAAAGAAAAGAAAAGAAAAGAAAAGAAGAAAAGTTTAAAAATTCATGCAAGTTCAAACATTTGCTAAAATAACTATATTAATGTTGTTATTTGAACTCATATTCACTCACAGAATGCCCCTCATTGTGACTGAAAATACTTATCTGTCGCCCCACAAGAATTTTTCAAAAAGTTGGATTCTTTTTGTTAAAGATTGAGTCCTAGAAAATATCTGGTTTTAATACTGAACCCCCCCATCTTTTGAAGAATATAATCAATATTTGAAAACTGACTATTTTCCTGCTCTCATTTACGGGAAATGTCAGCATAAAAAAGAAATTAAAAACAACCTTTTTTTTTTCTTTCTCAACTTTCCCATGAAAAACAAATGGTATTTTCCTTCAGCTCTACTGGCAACAGAAATGTCAATATAGAAAGCCTTCAGGCATCAGACTGGGTTTCTCTTCAAAAGCACAAGGTTAATGAGTGCATTGAGAATCGCCAGGAGCTCACAAGTCTGAAGGAACCTCAGATCCATCTGCTGGACTATTTGCTCCATGACTCAGAGGAGAGTGAAAGGTTGAATTACCAGCCCTTCTCTTTAAGAAGATAGATAACACTTGCTAGGCTTCTGAAGATCGATCCCTCCCCGAACCAGGCTCTGCAGCTGGCTTCCAAGATGTTACCAATTCCCTAGAGAATGCATATGTAATCTAATTGTTAAAAGGCTTCACTTATCTACTGGCCAGATTTTTTTTTTCATTGGTAGTAAATAAAACAAGATATCAAAATTGAGAACCTTTGAATATGTGTCTTCAAAACCCTTATGCTGAAATATAACCCCAAGAAATGCTGCCAGTTTAAAACAGAGGCAGTAACTTCACCACCACCACCCTTTATTCAGAACAATTATTTGCTTTTTGAAACTCAATTTAAAAAACTCAAAACAAAACAAAAAACCAATTGCAATACATATAATTCCATGTGCTAATGGATAAAGATAGCTTTATGGGTGGGAAATGGTAAAAATAGCTGATTTTCAGAACACCCTCTGAAGTAAGATGTTGATCTGCTTGTTTTGTAGACTGTAAGATGTTTCTCATAACTCCATTTGCACTAAGGAGAAATATATATTCTCAGGGATACCACATTTGAACAACTGCAAAGTACTAGCTGTAAATGTAGAAAAAGATACCATCCATTCTGCATAAAAGTGTCACTGCCTGACTCGGTGACACAATACAGGCAATGTGAGATCCTGGATCAAAACAAAATTCAAGAGGTTTTTAAAAACTCTATTATATGTTTGCATTAATGGATTTTAACTCCTTTGGAAAATATGGAATGTTTAACAAATAACTTTTGACTTTAAAATAATATTTTTCCTCATGTTGTGTGAGTGGCTACAATGTTCCATAGCACATATATGCATAGAAATATGCTATTTAGTACAGTTAGAACAAAGTTGTGTTTGAATCACAGTTTGGCATTTCTCTTTTCTTTCCTAGCTATGTTTTTAAATTAAAAAAAAAAAAAAGCCTGTCTTTGTCTTAAATCACGATGTAAAGCTGCTGTGCTAATCAATTAAGAACATTTGTGATCATCAGGCAAATTGTTTTTGTTACACTGATTTTTATCATGATCATTGTTCTGTATGTGTACCTGATTATTATCAGCCTGCAGGACATGTCTGTGCAGAGGCTGGGGTAATGCAGAGTAGATCCTTGCAGACTGCTCTGACTGAATTGAAAGCTCTAGGCACTGCCAGAGCACCATGCACGGAATAGGAACCAGCTAAAATGGCATGCTAAAATTCCTTCATGTAATCTTAAATTCTCCAGAAACCCATGTATCTGCAAGAACAGACACAACAAAAATCTCAGCAACCAGTAATTTTCTGGATTTACTGCATGACAGGAACATTAGGTGGTAAGTTAAATAATGCAAGGCACAGAAATTGAGTAAAAGTCTTCCTGTGAGCCTGCTCATCACAGACATGTGAGCAGCTGGTTCCCACTGCAATTCCTATTTTCCTCTAAGCCTCCCCAGCTGGGATAAGTGAAAGCTTTATCATGGTCACTGACAATCTGACAGCCATCTGAGATAGGCTGTGAGTCAGTCCCCTGTACACCAGGAGGAACAGAAACTTCCTCAGGAGGCCCTGGCAGCCAGCAGCACCTTTGCTGCTCTGATTCCCCTTTTTAGGGAGCTGCACCTGCTCAGGGAGTGCTGCACCTCAGCACTGTCAGGCAGCAAGGGAAGGTCACACAGGCATCCCTCACACGCCTGGTAAAGGTTAATGTCTAAAGTCTGATTCTGTGATACTCCTCACATGAAAGGCAGAGGGATGCTCCTAAAAGGTAAGGGATCAAATAGTTTGGGACTCACACTGTGTCTGTGCAGGCTGGTGGTGGCATTCCCATGTGCCGCACCATCTGTAATGGCGGGATATAGAGGAGATGGTCATTGGGCATGCCAGTGGCCTGATGCACCAGTACTCAGCACCTTCTCGTGGGGGCTGGGTTTGTGAGCTGGATCAGCCTGCAGTGGGAGGCTCAGAGTGGCCAGCAGACACGTGGGGATCTTGCAGGTCCCCACCCTGCAAGGTACTTGATTCTGGGTGCTGGATCCTTCCAAATATAAAATATTTATCACATGCAAAAATGGATTGAAAAGTATTTTTCTGGTAGATTAAATAATTCCATGAGCAGAAAGTGGAATAACTTACAGTGAAGAGAAGAAAGACAGAATTAATTTTTCTATAATTATTTATATATTCATTCCAAGAAATTGGTGGGGGGTGGGGATGTGGCTGAGTGGAACAAATGAAAACAAAGCAAAGAGAAGATTCCCAGTAACTGGAACACTCTCTGTATGACAGGCAGAGATACCTACCTATTTTACAGGTTGATGAGACATTTAAATGAGATGTTAAAAATTCCATGCAAAGACTGATGTGGCAGCCCCACTGTGTAAAGATGCTCAGTGATGAGCATGGCAGGTAATCGATGGAGATTTGCTAAGGCCCGTGCTCAGCAGGTACTTAATGCCTCTGTAATCACAGCTCAAATGAAGCTCACCTCCAAACCTTGCTGTATTTTTCAGAATCAGACAGGATCCCTACATACATAAGAGATATAAAGATACCAGGGTATATCCGGACAAGAAGCTGACCCTCCTTTAATTCATGTTAGTTGCAGAAATCCATGGGTGTTCAAGAAATACAGGATTGGATCCAAAGGATGTTTTTTCTAAATTATACCAATGGAATATTCTGTGTAGCTGAACTAAAAAGTCCAGAGACTCTCCTATGAAAATGCATAACTTGCCAACTTCTGTAGCATCAAAGATATGTGGGCATGTGTGTGTGTTTGTGTGCACAGGGGAGTGTTAGAATTGGTTTATATTAGTGCATATTTAAGCAGAAAACATAAGACAGGTATTACATCTAATAAACTACTGAATTTAGATCTGTGAATTTGAAACAAAATATTATGTTTCTTTAAAAGCCATAACCTAACCCAGAGTTTTGTCAAAAACACGGAGTCAGGTACTAGAATCTTTTCTCCCTGGTAATATCAGTATAATTTATGTCTCCATAACGAGAAAGTTGGATGTCTGTTCATCAACCAGATTGTGTCTGGGTGAGATTTTATGCTAATAAGTTAGAAGTCTATGTTTGATTTACTTGATGGATAATATAAAGAGAGTAACAGTGAAAAAGAAATACATATTTAATATACTATGCTGCAGTCTCTGTAGTAAATCAGCAGATGAACTATGAAATTTATTTTTTAGATTTCATTAGGGTTGTATTAAGATGTATAAAACAGTATTATCCATATAGGTAAAATTGAAAAAAAAAATCTGTGTATTGTGATAGTTACAGTTTTTTTAAAAATCCTTTGAGGTTGGAATTTCCTGCCATGTTAGACAAGCTGGCTCGACTTAGTTTCAATCTACAGTAGATGCAATAATTCATAGCATCTGAATGGTAAAACAGTATTCCAGTATTTAAATTAGCCTTTAATAGATGGCATGAATCATTTTTGTACTCATGCTTTTGCACATAGGATTGCACTGCCAGAAATGCAATGTTCTTGGTGACATTGTTTAAGGGTTTAATCTCATATTGCTGCTTCAGTAAGATTCCAAGGGCTTCAGAAAAATGTGATGGGGTACACTGAACAAACTTATTACAAATAAAGCACTCCTCAGCTGTTTAGATAACTCTTCCAGAAGAAAATTTTGAGTTACATTTCTATACAGCAGGAGTATACCAAAAAATATTTTTAATGAAATGCAAAAGCAGATGACAAATTGTATCCAAATCCAAGCTAGTGAGTTCTTGCAAAACAGTAAAGCTTGAGCCATGACTATTAGTAATGTGATAAAGTTAATGTAAATTTAATGGCTTTCAAGACACAAGCTATTAAATACCATACAAACCTGGTAAATCTATTTGAAAAGTCAGTTGCTAGGCTTCTAGATCTTGCTACAGTTTCAGAAATTGCAAGTTTAATTTCCAGCACCCCCAGCTGAGATTCAGAACCACAGCAAAAACAATGACTATCTTTAAGTTTTTACATACCAGTCAGGAGAGTGAGTCACTCTTCCAGGAGATTGCCAATACACACAGAGACAGATACATGCAAGGAGGGAAAGCCCCAGGGAGGGAGGGATGAAGGGCTGCCTCACCCCTGTTAGCCTCCTGCACCTCAGCCTGCAGCCAGCCCAGCTGCCATCGTGGGGCTCTGAGACAACTTTGTCATTCCCCAGCCATTGGCTGGACTGACACTGAACTGAAAGAGGGTAAAAAATGCACTGTGTAGGAAAAATATTAAACCTTTCTTCACTGGGAGCAATGAAAAATACCTAGTAGACAATAGCACAAAGAAACCAAGTGATCCATAAGTACATTTCTACTGCACCAAAAAAGAAGGAAAAAAAAAAAAAAGGAGGGGGGGAATTAACTGCAGAACATTTTATCATGCTGAGCAAAATGCAGACTTCTGCAAGTTGCAATAAAGCAGTCACAGCATACTTTTGTCATTGGCTTTGCTCTCACTGAGCTATCTCCCAGTTTGGAGGGACTAATTTCCCTAAGCATCAGCAACTGAATGTTTTTTTCTGTACATTTAGCTGAATTTTTTATGAATTTTTGAGATTTTGGGCTTAACACATTCATGATGGAAATTCTTGAACTAATCTTAAAATACATTAAATAGTCAATGGCCATTCATGAAAAGTCACCAAGGTTTCACAAATCTGACAAAAGTACATCCCTTGGTATGCAGCTTCTCTCATGCAGATACTGTGCTTGAATGAGCATAGGAGGGTCATCCCCTCCTCTCCCATCAAAGGTGCTCCACTGCCTCCTTAAAAAAACAAAAAGCAAAAGGCAGAATCAGCAGCAAACAGAGCACTGGCATATTCCTGTAGTTGCTACTGTACAGTGCAATCATGCCTTTAGACTTCCTGCCCATTGCCTGGAATTTATGACACAGGATGCCTGACCCTATCTGACTCTGATGTTCTGGCCCTTTCTGAAAACACTGTATCTCTGAAACGATGTTTCGAATCTGAAAAAAAAAAAAAAAAATCTCCTTGAGAGGTTATTATTTCTGTCCTGTGATATCATCAAACAGAAGGGTTGTGAAGCTACAATTTAAGCTGGATGCTGAATAAAAGGTCTTTTTAAAATACTCTGCTCTATCAGTGACAAAAAAGCCTTGGAGTTAAAAGGTGGCTTCTGAATAAGATATTTAAGCTTTGTCTGTGGAATCTTATCCACATGCTGATTATTTGGGTGAGTATGCCTGACACTGCTTTCACTTGACTACCATTCTTTATCCACAGATGAGTAAGAGCACCCAAGAATTTCAAGACTGATGTCGCGTGCCTTTTTTTTTTCCTTAACAGTATTTTATATAACCAAGACAATGTAAATCAAGATTGTCAAGCCAAAACAAGAAAAAAACCCCTGTGAGAGTAGTTTCTTCTAACTTAAAACAGCATTTTATTGTCAAATAAAACCAATGCCATTTTCACTCCAAAGGTCCTGTGCTTTGCTTTCCCTACAGTGTTCTGCCTGTCATCCTTCCCAACTTCTTGTCTTCTTAAGAAACATATCCTAACAAAAATGTAACCCCAAAAATTTACTAACTCCTTCATTGGCTGTAATAGTCCAGGAACAGTAGTGAACAGCTATTCTGCAAAAGTCCCCATTCTTTTTCCTTGCTATATTGTGGATGTGGGGTGCACAATCATTTTGGAAAAGAAGAGAAAAATGAGTATTTTAGTATTTGATTCATCATTAAAGATGAAGATTCCTGCCAGTATATTGTTATTTCTGAATTTATGTCTCATAGAGTAAGAGGACATACAGCCCCCTAAGAGCAAAGAAAGATTAGGCATATTTTTAATATCTGCCATTATTAGTAAAATAAATATTTAAGAATGAATTAATTGAACCAGTGGGACAAAAGTTTGGATTAAAGTTGTTTCACTTGGGTCCTAAACTTCAATAGAATATAATAATTTGCACATACCTTAAGTAACCAGCAAATATATACAGCAAATTTGAAAATCACATTTTTGCGTAAATATATGGAAGAAATTAAAGTTTTAAGTAAAATTAAGGCATCCATTTAGAAACACCTATTCTCTGTTTTCCTGCAGTAATCCCACTGAAATTAACTCTTAAACTATTTTCGAATTTGCCAAGTAATGCTCCTTCTGACTTCAGTAGGAAAAGGAAAAGGACCTTAGAACATACTGCTGTATTGAGAATCTGTTATAAAATTGAAACTATTACAAGGCCAGCTGACTATGACTAGAATAAATATTTTCTTGATGTTTTCCAAGTACAAAAAAAAAATGAAGCAGACAGTCTTTAGAAGTGCCTACCCAGATTTCCCTTGAAGAACTGCAAAGAGTTGCCAATTGTTACAAGTATCTTCTCAAGCAAAGTCTGCTTAGAAAAGTAGGCAGTGAGACCTATTGATTTAAGTGGGGAAAAACAAATGGTCTTTGGATACAAAGATATTTTTTGAGTACAGAGAATTTACATCCACTATTTACAACTGCTGTGTGACCATTAAAGAATATTTACTTAAAGATAGCATCCAATACTGAAAAAAAAATTCAGAATTTTTCACACAGCACTGTTGAAAAGGGGGAGTAAGATGATTTTTTTATATAGCACCTTGCACATGTAGGTAGGTGTGTTTTCTGAGACTCAGAAAACCCTTTAAAAAAACGGCCAGGACTGACTTGTAAAGGAAATATTTAATTCCCTATCCTCCCTGTGAATAGGGGATACCACAGCAGAGCGTAATTTTTTTGTATTTACAACTCAGTAAGAATGAGAAAAATATTGGAAGCCTCCCAGTAAAGGAAGTCTGTACTAGGCAAAAAATACAGGAAAGCATTAAAGTTTGTTCTGCACAAACAAAATAACTCTGTCTTCTGTCCCTCTATCTAGAAACATTAATAACTCAAAAGAGTGCCCAACTGACTTTTAGATGAGGTGGCTCATGGACTGCAGTGAAAATTCATTCCCTACGTCCTCAATGAACTGAAGGAGAAATGATGTCTTTTCCTTCATTTTTAATTCCTAAAATTGACTTACTTACTCCAAATAGCCTGGCAGAAGATGTATAATTTTGTTGTCAGTGCTAGGCAGAGTTTTGTTGGAACGAGATGTCTCTTACTCAGTGCCTCTTTTTGAGGGAGAGTACATCTCTGCAGCTCCTCATGGAGAAGCTTTATGGCTCTGAATACTTTAAATTTCCTCTGCCAGAAGAAAGCTTTTCCAAAACCAGATAAACATGAAATCTTCGATGACACAATTTTGAAGAGTGTCTTTTTGAAACAGCTTTTCTTTCAGAGGAAAACATAGTTAACCATCTTTTGCAAGTGCTCTGCAAAGACATTTTACCTTGTATGATCTTAGAAAACTCACAGTTTCTGTAACTCCAGTTAAAGGTTAAGGGCTAATAAATCACCTCATGTCTTTCTGCCTCCCTTTTTCTCCTGTCGATTGGTACAGAAACTACTGAATTGCTAAAGAGGAAAGAGTTCTCATCAAAGCTGGGTTTTTGTTGGTTTCTGTTGTTGTTCATTTTGTTTTGGTTTGGTTTTTTTCTGGAGCAGTAAGACACATTTTGAATGTGAAATAAACATTATTACAGAATCACCAGTCCAAAGTTTTGTTTCTTTGTGGGTTGCCATAAAGATGCACTACTGAGCTTGAGTCAAGACATTCCTTAGGTAGAACTGATTTTTTACTGAACATTAACACAAATGAAATGCTCCAGATATTTGTTTCAACCTCAAAGTCCTTCTCAGAGCCCACCCTAGACTCTTGGCCTATGAGATACTGGTGATCAGCCACGCAAATCTTGTTTGTTAAGAGCAACACTTCTCATATTTTTCACATCCCTCCTGTGTATCAGTCTCACTGTTGTATCATGAAATCAAATCTCAGTCTGTTTCGGGTAAGGTTGCAGTAGCACTTCCATGGATGGTGCCCCTAATCTAGGCAGAACTTCTGGCAAGGGCAACAAGAGGATGTTAAAATATTATTATTAAAATATATTATATTAATTATATTTTTCCATTATAATATAAAGAATATTTCTTGAACTAAAGCTGAGAAATCATACTTTCATGTAAAAGAAAGCCCTTAGAAACTTTTAAGGAAGTAATTTAAAACATGGCATTTATGCCCTTTAAAGAGAGATTGACATTCCTAATTTGAAAATCTTGATGAGTAAGCCAAGTCCTTTTTTTCTGCTCAATGTAACATATTATACCAAGCACACACTTAACTATAAGACCTTAGTGCCACTTAGGACAGTTCTTAATAAAATACTTAATGACTCTGAGGCAATATGCTGCAACACACACCATTTTGAGCTGTACAACCAAGCTAACACAAGTATGATTAAGCATTGGGCTCCCTTTTCTCCCTATGGCATTCAGAACAGCTCAAAGCTAAACACAAAGAACAGAGGCTTTTTTTTCTCCTTAGCATATGAATTATTATATTTTCAGGACAGAGAATAATATTTATGAATTCTGGCTAGCTGTTGGGATTAGTAATGGTGTATCTGTGTGTTTGCCTCATGACTCTACAACTACACAATTCTCTTCCCCACTTCCAGGCCACCAGTATGAAGCCAATCATTGCTGTCAGGCTATTTGAATTTGGTCAGGGCTGTGACTGACAGGCCTGTGTGTATCTTTGTCCTAGTAATCACAGCCTAGTTTCTGCCCACAGAGGACTGTGCTGGTGGGAGTGAGACTGACTTTCTCTTCTCTCAGGTGACAAGTGCCTCCTGGGGTCTCTGTAGCTGCTCAGTTTGGGGATAGGAGAGGCCCAATATGCTGAAGCCAATGCCAATACTACAGGCAAGCTTTCAAAAATGTTTGATATGAGACCACCACTAGCTGTGGAGAACCTCAGCTAGGTAAGAAGGCAGAGCAAAATCACCTAAAAACAGTCTCAGACCCTAGGCAAACTCCCTGGAGAAAACAAATTACCAAAGAAGCACAAGCTAGCTCAGCCTTTTATGGCAATGCCATATTTCTTTTCCTTCTCTCTGCATTGAAAAGGACAGCTTGGCCTGAGTCACAACATAAATGCAGCACAGCAAGACAAACTTGACTGATGAGCATAAGAATACAGCAGTGGTTCATTTAATCAAAAGCTTTTATAAGCAACTAATGTAAATTAAAATGCTGAAAGGAAAGTTACCCAGGCTGCTTGAACCTGCTTTAAAAGCATACCAACACCCATATCCACACCCATTTTAAACTTCTTTAGTTCCTTCTGGAACTATAATATATAGTTTTTTATAATTAAATAAAAACCACAAACCAGAACTTTCAAATAGGATTGTACTTTTAAAAAATTCTCCCTCACAAGTGATTCAGTCTGCAATGCCCATTAATGGCTAACAGCTCGGTTAAAAAGGGTGAGCAAAAAAGCCTTAAAACGTTTTATTGTTTAACGTGAAAGCACTCAGAACAATGGATGGGCATTTTTTTCTATGAATCAAAATAATCACATTTAATTAATTAAATGCACACAGCATCTGATTCTGTAGCTGTTCTGTGCATGGAAGTCAAGTGAGTTTAATAAGATGCAACACAATAGAGTCAATTGGCACATTTGTCTCTAACCTACAAAATGAGGGCAGTTGGTTTACTTGCATATAAGCTTACTCCTGGATGAGTATCTGTTTTCTCCAGTGACATCTACTCCAGGCAGGTTTTGTTTTTCTAGAAGTGGGTCCCAGCTATGGCTTTAAAGGCCAGATCAGAAACAAAGCAGGAAATCACTCCAAAAGCCAATTGAATTCAGCAGTATCTGTTTGTTTTTATCTTTGAAAAACAGCATACTGTCAAAACCCACATACCTGAAAACAGCAAACCTATTTCTGAAATACCTATCTTTAGGCTATGTCATGTTCCTTCTAGGTTCAGTCAGGAATTTTCAAGAAAGTGGAGTATCTATGTTGAGTAGAAATATGAGCAGAACAGTATAGAGTATGAAGCCAGATGAACATCTGAGGGGGAAAAAAAAGCAGTTTAGGAACTTATTCATTCATCTAGTCAATATGATTGCCTCCCTACTGAAAAAGAAGCCCAGAGCATTATAATACCAATATCCTGGTGATGCAGTAGACTTACTGGGAGGTCTATTAATTGTTTGTTAGTCTCTTGGATATACCTGTCTGCAATACAAGGGCAGGGATTGATTTTTAGTGTCATGTTTAAAAAGAAAATAATCAGATAATTCAAAGACAGGAATACATTGGCAACACTCTCCCTTTCCACCCCAAATAAATCCAAGATGTAGCTCTTATTTTATCTTGAGTGAGAGGGCGATTTAATTCAGAAGATAAAGTAGGTAGGTAGCCAGTAAATAGCTTTCAGAGTATCTGCTGCCATTTGGAGTTAGGGCACGGCAATCAAATCACAGGGGAAATAAATGTACTCTGGGACCAAGGTTTAGCAAATGACCACTTCTTGAGACAATCTAACCTCACTTTCTTTAGTGCTAAAATGGTAACAAAAAAGGCAAAAAGATGATCCCTCCTGGCAGCAGTTTAGGCTTTGAAAAAACTCAGCTGGGCAAGGAAGATCAAAGCAGACTATAAGACATCATTCCTCCATGTCATTTGCCTGAGAAAGAAGTTTATATAGTACCCCAGACCTGCTAAAAGGAAGACCGATCATGGCAAGAGGTGCTAGAGAAGAATCAAGTGCTGAGTTGCCTTTCAGGAACAAAGCAGTCACAAACTATTGAATATGTATGTGTGTGCGTGTACAGGTGGCAAACATGGGAAGTCATGGGACCAGTTTGTTTTCCATCTTCATCCTGCAAAATCAAAGTCTTGTCAAATGTCAGTATAACAAGATCCAGTAATCTTAATAAACCCACTGCTGATCTTGCAGCTGTGAGTCAAAGACTGTTCATCTTGCTTTGCAAGCACTGCATCAGTTTGTCTCATGTTAGTTTTATATTTCTTATTATAGACACTAAAGGTTAATAAAGGAGGTATCAACCTGGTCTAAGTCAGCTATGTGCTATGTTTAGCCAAACAGTCTCCAGATGGCCCCCTCTAAGCTGGATAATTCATTGGTTCTCTCATCCAAAAATTTGGTCAATATTGGTAAGTACTGTATTATGTCAGTCATTTTCAAAGGAATTGTATTAGAATTTATATAGTATTTCATTCAGTCATCTATTCACAAGGTATGTTATACATTTTCAAGTATAGACAACATGTCTACTTGCACATTGTTTTTCTTCCTGAAAAGTTGTATTTACAGTATGTCTCTGCACAGATACTCAGATGTCTTTATTTGCATAACTTTTTAGAAACTTTTACTTATTTGCACAATTTTTACAAATACTAAATAGCCACAGCTGTCATTAATCCTTTGAAGGCCAATGTAGGGTCCCATAGACCATTATAGATTAACCTTTATTTCTCTAAAACACATCTTATTGGGTGTAGGGGTTTTGAACGTAGGACCCTCCAGGGCTGAAAGAGATATCAAACTTCTGCAACATAAAAACTTTTATTAACCTCAGAAAGAAATGAAAGTTGGGAACTGAAACCCTTTCATGGCACAATTCTGGATTTACACACAGATACCATTCCTGGTTTGAGATGTTGTTTTGGCTTGGCACGATTAAGTGTCAATATTTCACAAATAAAGAAGAGAAAAGAGATAACTGTCTGATTAACATTTAGAAAAATGAAAACAGTTTGGTAAGCATAAATGTTTGCAAAGTGTAAGGGAAATATATGAGTGGGCTGAGGGCAGCTGAAGTGAAGAAAGGTCAGGACAATTATTCTTAGCATAGAGTTTTAAAAAGTATCAAATATATAATTTTTTTAATATACAATAAATACACCACATCGCCTACTTTTTTGTACCTTTGAATTTCATCCCTATAGACATTAAAGAAGTATGTAGACCATTTTCTGGAGACCTGTTGCTGGCCCTGCCTTGATCATGAAGTTAAACTACACAGTCCCTCTATAATCCATGGTCCCATGATTTTGATTGAGTACAGCCAGTCTACTGTGAGCGTTTTTGCTTATCTTCATACATTTTATGATCATCTCACTCACCTGCTAACTCTTGTTTTCCCAACAGCTCTGTAGCTTGAGTGTGGCCCAGAAGCCACACTACACTAAATTTTCTTGGGTCCAATAAAGCTAATAACCTTGACTGAGATCTTTATTCATCAATACTCTTCAGTTCACCTTATTGCACTGTGCATTGCTGGTGGCGCTAAACAGCTCTTAGAGCACATAGGGAAGTTTGTGTGGGAGTTTCAAAGTGACAGTGCAGCAACAGCTACTGAACAGTTTCCTTAGTAAGTGCCCAGCATGCATGTGCTGAAGCCTCGGGTTAGGGAGGTGTGTGCCACTTGAGTTTGCACTCAATTATCTGGAAATTCAGGCGATATGTCAACATCATTAAATAGGCACTTAAAGAAACACTAAGAGAAAAAAGTTGTTGGCCTGAGATATGAGCATAAATGTTATGTTTTGATAACATAGGTAATTTTCTTCTCTGTTCGTAGAGCATAGACATCTAGGCTGACCACTGAGTAAGTTTTTTTTCCTGTTTACATATTGTATCTGCCAGAACTTCTCTTCTCACAAAAAATTTGTGAAACTCCTGAATTTTGCACTATTTCTTTTATTCCGAAAGACATGCTTTTTTAAAATGTAAATATTTTGTTTTGCTATGTCCAAACTCAAATTTTATTTCTCATTTTTGACTTTAATTAAGAAATTAATCTACTCCTTTAACTAAGGAGAATAGCTGTTGCAAATGACAAGTTTTGCTTGAACCAAAGCAAATTGGTTTTCATTTCAGTAAAAGATTAAAAAAAAATTCAGGTCTATATAAGAAAAACTTTTCTTTCTCTAGTCCAGCAGTTATCTGCAAGAACAATTATTTATGCAGCTCTATTTAACCTGTTCTGATTTCATGAACACTTTGGCTTTATTGAGACTCCTGAACAAAGTTCACAAATTGTCTTTCAAAACAATTTGAGGAAGCCAAGAATCAGTGCTATGAGGGAGATCTGCAATCTAAATGCCCTGTTTGAGTGACCTATGGTACACATAGAAAAATGAGATTATTTTGAATAGGAGTTATTATCCAGCTTGTTTATGTCTGCTTTGAATGCTTCTAGAGAAAGCACATTTTTGGCACACTCAAGCACCAAAGTGTTACTAGTTCATGACCTTATTCATTCATTATTGAAAAGCATCACCCCAAACACCTGGTTAAAATAACTTAGCCTCATGTCCTGAAGTTAATTTAACTATTAAGGTATCAAAGAATTTGGCACTGAGTTAATAAATCATTCTAGTAAGCATTGTTATGAAGTAGGGTGTAGAAAGAAGCAAATAACCCCATGGAAATCAATCTGTCAAGGGCTGGAAATAAATTACTGTAAAATGGAGTGTGTTTTAACCACTTCTCAGCTGTTTGACTGTTGAGCCATAAAAATACAGACCTTCTCTGTGTGCTGCAGAGCAGATAGTGTCAATATTTCTGACTTCAGGACCAAGTATTTACAACAGAACAAAGCACTACTAAAAGATATGCTTGTGGGATGGACAAGCAAATTGAAAACCTGATGAAGTTCCTTGATAGTATTGTAAGAACGCTGTGTTAGAAATGTTAAAGATAAAAGATGCTTCTGCCTAGGTTAGAATTAGTCAGCATTGCTGGAGCCAGGCATGGAATACTTTCATCATAGCCTTTCTAATGGAAGGCATAGAATCAGCAAACTTTGAATACAAATGTGGAAAGCCAGGAAGGTTAATCATCAAATTAAACATAGGGGAGATTCAAACCACACTCTCAACACATGTGTTGATAATGGATGATGGCCCTATTTCCCCATACAGGGTGAGCATAAAGCTTGTGCAAGGACTGACTTCATTATATAGACTTAATATTAATACTTGAAGGAGCTATCATCAAGGGTCATTGGCCTCCTGTCTGCACTGACTGCAGAGGCATCCCTCTGTTGAATTATGCATAGCTATATTTATGGTCTAATTTAAATATCATTTAATATTTAGTTTGTATAGGGGTTTTTTGCATAGTTAAATACATGGTCATCTGCTGTTTACCAACCCTGTAGATTTCAGGGCCACATAACAGAGCCTGGATTCCCCTTCTTATGAACTGCCTACCTCTGCTTGTAGGAGCTTAGTTTTCCAAACCTGAAAAAAAAAAAAAAAAAGATTAAA
>VWYP01026631.1:516050-572855 GCA_013400435.1 Pycnonotus jocosus
AAGACCAAAAAAAAAAAAGTCTGGGGTTTATTGTTAACTTATGGAGTATGTTAGTGGCAATGATTCATTTTAACACGTGAAAGATGTGAGTTCAGTGACTTCACTTGCCCAGAAAAACTTCTAACTGCATTTCCTACCTTCTTAATAAATATGTAAGTGACAAAGATATAAAATAATCTGTGACAAGATGTCCTCAGCCCTCTTCTGCGCAAAGTCTTTAAACTTGCATGGAATAATTAAATATTCACTGCTACAGAGTAGAGAAGTATATGATAATGGCTCTATTAGACTAGTGTGTGCATGAGGAAACTCACTTGACAAGGCAGAGATGTGTTTTCCAGTCCTTGTCTCAATTTATATTCAAGTATTCTAATTTAAGATTTGGATTAATGGCTAATGCTAATGCATCTTAAACAACAGGCTGTAGTTCGATGCTCACACTCTTGTCAAATATTTGGTTGTTGCAGTTTCAAGAAGAGAGGTTGGAGGAGCTATTTGAAATGCACTCTTGCCTCCTACTTTTAGAAGTTGTATAAAATGTGAAACTGGCAGGTTCAGACAAAAGAAGGAATTTGATCTTGCTCTTCTACATGTCAGGCTGATGCTCTCATGAGCAAAACATGGGAAGGAAGGAAGGAAGGAAGGAAGGAAGGAAGGAAGGAAGGAAGGAGAATTACTTCATTCCAAGACATGTTCTCAGGTTGTCATTTTCAGTTGGAGATAGACCCACTCTTGGTCTGGTGGGTCTGTACAGGGAGCCCCACTCTTTCTGTTTCAAGTGCCAGCATGTGTGGGATGAGCTCAGATATTTTGGGACCCACACATCACACAAGGTTCTAGGTGTCTGCTTCTCCTGAAAGCAGTACTTAGGCAAAATAAAATTAGAGCTCTGGCTTTCCTTGAATAATTGAGTCCACAAAGCACTCCAAGTGTTCCTGCATCTCTTTGTCATCCACAGTTTTTGGCTGTCTCAATGCCTCAGTAAATTTTTGTAGTCTGATTTTCAGAGCTTCAGGGTTTGCATGAATCCTACCCACAGACAACACAGACCTGAAAAGCAGACCAGCTTGTTAGAAAAACCTGAAGATAACTGAACTTTTATGTAATATTTTGCCTACATTTACAATCAAGCACTCCATAAAAACTTTTTGTGTTAGGAAGGAAAAAAATCCATATCATCAATTTTTCTTGTCATTCTTAAGCATAACATAATGAATGAATTATTTCTAACACAGACATGTTACATAACTTTTAAATCAATGATTTATTTCACTAGAATTTGTTAAAATGGTCAAGTATTTAGATGAATTCAGGTAATAATAATGTTTTATTTTAAGTTGATTTTTCACAATGCTACCAATTAGTTGTGTTGTTTCAATTTGTTGTCTACATGCCCTCAGTATCCTTGCTCAGTTACTCTCAACTCTATGGTTCAATTACTGCTTTTAATCTTGTTGTTAAAATAATCTGAATGATGTGATGAGTTGTCTGGTGGCCTCTGATGGCTTCTCAAAAATTTTGTGGATTTCTCATGAGCTGCTGAGCCTGCTGATGTCTTGCAAAGTAAAAATAAAAGGAATCTATAAGCAGTTACTATGAAACCAATGAATTTTGGCTGTTTCTTTTCAATCATTCTCCTCTGACACTTCCTGATGAGTAACTTTCTAAAAATATAACTTGACACTCTCTTATATACTCCAGATACATCCTTTTCGTGGATACCTTATCCTTGAAAATTGGACATAATGAAGTCCTGTTACATTTGTCTAACCACTAAGAAATTATATTTTAGTATGAATAAAGAGGATAAAATAAGAAGAAATATGTGGTGCAATGAAATTACGAACACTGGGGAGTTGCAGGCATATATATGGCTGCTGTGCTTAAATAAGGACATAAGTTTCACTAAACTTCTTGATAGTCACGATGCTAAAGTAAAATGGTCCATAAAATGGTCTTTTATCCACAGGATAAAAATGTCTCTCTATTGACTACAGGAAGACTGGAGAAATGAGACAAACTGGATGCAAATACTTTTAGTTATGTTAATTGCTGCCAATGTAATCTATAAAGATAAAAACATTTATCTGAGAATAGACTGAACCAGTTTTGCCTACTTTGGTAGAAGCCATTTACTGTAGTTTTGAATAAAGAATTGAAACAATAGTATGAGCAAACACAGATAATTTTGCAATTTTTTCAGCAGGTTGAGCCCCCTTTTAAATTAGGGTTTACAAAATACCTGCATTTTTGCAAAAGAACATACATGAATTTTACTAATTCAAGGCACATAGACAGATTTTTTCAATTATTTTCAGTATCCTGAGTAAAGAATTCTTAATCTGACACAAAGCAAAGCACACAGAGAACTTATCAATGCTAGGAAAAACAGTACCACAAACCAGGATGTTCAGGTGTTTTTGTGTATTTGTGTGTGTATATATATGACAAACTGATTTTTCAAAACTCAAAATATGATGACCTGTTACAGTCTTTGAAAAGTCACAATGGAGGGTTGAATGTCATTTGTTATGTCATATGCAGACTCAAAGCTTCTTTTTCAAAAGTATTGTCTTCTTTCAGAATGTCAAGATCCAGCCTGGTTATAAAAGTTTGCCTTCTGTCCAAGGAATGTCTGCTCAGCTTAATCATGCTTGAGTGTCTTGGAAAACAAACTAGAAAAACTGCACATTAACTTTTTTGTTCTGCTGTTTCTTATCCTTCTTCTTTTCTTTCCCACAAAATACTTTCTCTGGTTTTGATGAAGGCGGCAGTGTACACTAGAAATATTCAACTAAAATTGCTAGGACTCTCACTTTGTTATTTTCCTTGCATGTAAGTATCGTGTTCCTAACAGTCAATAATTCTGTTCATCTGTGGCCCTTCTAAGATGATTCGTGAAATCACTGTTTTGGAAGAGTTTTTAAAAGAAATTTGGAAATCCTCAGACAAAAGACAGTACTACCTCTGCTCTCTGGATCCTGCCCCAGCAGAGAAGGAATGACAGCCTAAAATTCTACAGTGATAGTTCCCAGTCTTATATTTTAGAAAGTCATATATCTTCCCATTGTTTGACCCTCAAATGGGGAAGTGGTGTCCATCATAGCAGCACCTCTTTACTGTGTGCTCTTTATTAAAAATTACTCTCTATTTCTGTTGCTTCACATCAGGATCCTATAGCAAACTAGCCATTTCCTCCTAAATTCTATTTAATGCATGCAAGCAAGTAATCAATTCTACATCTCCTTCAGTGTAACAATTACATATCAAATCAGCATGGTCTTGACCTGTATCCAAGGATGGAAATAAGAGTCACACACTCTGAGTATGGCAATATCAGAATGCCAAAATTAGTGCAAAATTAGTGAAAATATTAGGAATTAACCCGTCAGGAAGGAAAATGTGTCTTAAAGACATTTTGACATCTATAATGAATGTATACACATAAATGATCGAAAGGTGACTTGGGACACCTTGGATGACAGGCAAGAGGTTGAAAATCAAGTCATTGGATGTGTAAGAAACTAAATACAACTCATTTCCAGAGTCCAAAGCAGCTAACCTAATTAACAGATAATTTGTTCTCCTTGATTTTTGTCATCTGTTTTGAGAGATATTAAGCTAGATTGAACCTTTGCATGAAAATGATAACAAGAGTTTACCAGGCCCCTTACATCAACTTGGATAGAAGAAAGTTGTTGGTCTTAGTTATTTAATCAAAATTTACATTTCCCACACCAACGCATGTTCTTCAGACTGTAAAATAAAGAGTTCCAAAATCTGTGTGGGCCACCATGCTCGCTAGAACATCCCCATTGTGTTTGAGACTGGATTTCATTTAAGTTCTGTCTCTTCTGTCTTGCAAAGGATAATACATGTGGGCATCTTATGTGAGAGACAAAAAAGAGCATCCTATGAATTAGCTGGGATAAAACTGTTTAAGAATAGAGCCAGGCTAATCCTATTCAGGAATGGTCTCCTCACTGCTAGGACAATCTCAAGCTCTGCCCATAAGGAAAGGAAATTTTGGTTGTGCCAAATTTGTCTACCCCATAATCAGATCTGCAAGGCTATGCCGGAAGTCCCTTCATCTGATTTGGTAAATCTGTATTCCATAAGCTCTTTATCAGTGGTGCTTCCTTCCCTGAAAGACATTCATCTAAGCTCACCTCAGTGGTGTCTCCACCTTCCACCAGTGTAGTCAATTGACTCTAAAAGTCCCTACTTTTACCTTATTGTGGGAAGACAACCCGTAATAGGTCCTTGCCCATATTTCTGTGCTTCCTCAAACAAAATGACCTGTGGATGCTCCTTTCATAGCATAGTCCAGTGTGACAGCAGAAACTCCAAGTCAATATTTGCACAGTTGCAGTGTGGACTCAGATAAACATTTTGCAACAGGTGAATGGCTGTGACCACAAGCATCATTTGAGACTCACATCAAAGACTGCTTTCAGCTATGAGACAACAACCAGCTGAAAGCAGACAGACTTCCAAACTTACTAAGCAAGCAGAATAATATACAATGACTGCCAATATCTTTTCTCAATGTGATGTCTCGTAGAGACATGGGTAGCTTGAGTATGCTGCCTTGCTAAATATCATAGACTGAAGGCAGAGCTTGGGTTTGGCAGTCTGAAACAATCACGGGTCTCACAATTTTACTCAGATATCTATAGCTTCATTACACCAGTCAGGACTACCCAGATTTTGGTGGGCTCCTCTCCAGGACTTTTTGAAACACAAAAAACTGTGTAACCCCTCAGCTGGGTGTTACCCCAAGCCATTTCAAACTACCAGAATATACATGAAAAACCCATGTGGCACACCACAGCTGCCACATAATACATTAAATACGGTAGGTGCTCATATGAGTTGGAGTTTCTTTTAAATTTTCTTCCTAATATCCATTGGAAGGCTGACAGTTTTGCTTAAACTAGAGTACAGCTGCCTCATGATGAAGCAGGACACTGCAGCAATTCAACTCTCAGTTAGGAAATGCACACAAGCACAAAGTCTACACATACTACCTGAGCAGAACTGATCCTAATCCCAAGCCGTGGAGGCCCTTAATTTTTTTATTTCTGCCAGAAGCCTTTCTTTCACTTAGATTTATACTATCTGTATGTTGATACATATCTAATTATTAAGTCTTTTCACCTACCAGATGCTGATGCCATTATGGTGCTCACCATGCTCCCTGATCGGCACTTTGTCAAAGTTTTTGCTAAAGTCCAAGTGAATTATGTTCAAGACTGTCCCCTTCTGTTATCGGCCAAGTCATTCATTACCTCTCCAAATTAAAAAAAAAGCAAAAAATATTCATTTTTTACCCTCAATACTCTCTGAACACTCAGACCATTCTGAACACTCAGAACATTTCTAGCTTGACAAGTGACCTGGGTCATAATACCAGGATGTTTTTACTCTCCCTGAATTGAATGTTCAGAGACAGCTGCAGCAGCCTCTAAGAAAGATCCTGGGGGAGAAAGGAGTAACCAGGCAAGAAGAGACAGCAAGCTGAGTTCAGGGGCTTGGAGGTAATGTTTCTGGTTTTCCCACTGGCTGATCCTGGGGTCTTCAACAGAAGAAATTGTAGGATTGCAAGCTTCCAGTCAATCTTCTATTGCTTTTAATGCTTTACTCTCTGGAGCAAGGGTTGTCTTGTATTAAGAATTTGTAAAGCACATTGTAGAACAGAACCCAAGCACAGAATGATATCACTGAGTTTTATGTAGCTTGCTACACAGAATTAGTGACAGTAAAAAAATGTAGATGGACACAAGGGCATTGTAAGGTGTAGTATGAATTGTAGGTTAAATCATAGCAGAGGATGAAAGGAGAACCTAAGTACCCTGAATAGTAAAGTTTGAAAGCTTAGGCCTTGCAAGTCATACCTCCTAATACAGATGAAAAGCTGTAAAATTTTGTCCATATTGCTGAAAGTTAAGGAACAGATCAAGAAAAAGATTTTTTGTAAGGATTTTCTTGGAATTTTCTTTACAAGTGCAGGCTTAAGAAAATAATCTTTGCCCCAGCAGAGTAGGAATGAGACCAAAACCTCTGTGAAATAGCCTCTGATTTCTATATTTTTTTATTAGTTTTCTTCCTGAATGGCTCTGATGCATCTGTAAAGATTGACTTAAACCCTCTGTTTTCCTTTATGACCATGCACGCTATTCTCTTCTGTTATGTTCTGCCTTCAAACCATTTAAGTTCACACAGAAGAATTCTTTTTATTTTTATGGAGTAATTTGCTACGCAAAGGCTGGTCTTTTCATTTTCAGATTTCTAATGTTTTCAAGTATCTAAAACAGGAGGACTTTTTTTTTTCCCACTTTATGGAAAAAAAAGCCATGCTGGCAGATTTCAGCGCTTAATTTCTTTATAACAATAGATTTAATACAAAACACATTTTTATTGTAATAAAAAAAAAAATAAAGGAAGCAATATGCATTTGAAAATTCTGCCAAACAAGGCAATGTTTGTTTATTCTTAACAAGAACATCTAATATATTTTTATGTTGGTGTTGACTTTTTATTCACATTATGTTTATGTATATATGTGACTATATACATGACAACTGAAGTTTAATTTGATTTAACTATAAAGGCCTCAGTATCTAGTCCGTCAGGCTAGAAATAAGATTTATATTGAGAAGCTCTGTATGCTACCATTTCTTTTTTGTTGTTCTTTGACTAACCTTTCTGGTATTTTTTTTTTTCTTGTTACTGGAGTTGGTCTTTCTCTCCCAAACCCCAAACTACCATTCCTACCTTGTTTAAAAACATTACCACTTCTCCTGTGGTCCAAATACAATAGAAAAGGTTAGTGTTTTCCTCAAAGACCAAACAATTCAATTTCCTGAATAACCATTAATATACAGTCATTAATTTTGTTGGAAACTAGCCTTCCATTGACTTTCGTAAAAGTCGGCCTTAAAAGAACAAGAGACTTGAGGAATCTTTAGACTCAAGTTTCTTCAATGCTAGACTTCTGTGCCAATGGGGTTGCACAAATATTTCGACCTCATCCAAATCTCAGTGAAATGTGTTCTTTGATTTCACAGTTCGTGGGCCCAGCACCTTTAGTGTCCATATACCAGGCAGAAATTATATTGCTGAAAGTCATAGGTGTTTCCTTAAAATTACCACCTCTTTCAGTAACATGATTAATGAATTTGACAGATTCGTCAAATATTCTAATATTTTCTAATAAATATTAGAAATCTGCAGGAATTAATAGACCTCATTAGACCTGAAAGCTCAGTGCATTGATATAGAATGGAAGAATCGTCATGGAATCAAACCAAACTTTGCTCATTAGTGGTAGAATTCTGTTGACATCTGACCTAGAGGAATTTGAAACAGTCTTGAATCTATGTTTTGTATTCCTGATAGACAAGAGATACTGGTTTTTTACGAGTATCAGGAGTGACATCTACAAGAATTGTATTTTGTATTTTGCCTGCCAAAAACAAAAGAAAGTGATAGCACTCCTTAACTACAAAAATATCTTCTGACCCCTTACCCTGCCCAACAGAGAAGAACATGAAAAGGTCTCTCCTCCAGGCATGGTCACATTACTAATCCTTGAAGGAATGGGAACATACAAGCCCCTCTAGTGGTGTTCACCTACTGGCTATTGTAAACAGGCCCTTGAGATGATTATTGACTCCACATTAAGAGCAGGTAGGTGTGTGCTCATTTTAGTATTATTGGCAGAATATTTTAAAAGTTGATTGCTGAAATTTCTAGATACATTGCAACTTTGAGACTAAATTTTCTGATGTATAGTGTATATGTATATAAATATGTAAAATTTACTTAGCCTGATGTATAGGCTATATAGCTGAGTGTATAGAAACATTACAATACAATATAAACCCACATGAATCCTACAGAACAATTGTCTTCCCACTAAGATAATATTGCAGTAAATTCAGTAACTTTTCATCATATTGCAAACGAATACATTGCAGCAGGAGGTAAACTGGGTGGAAAATAACTTTCCTGTTCCAGGAAAGTTTTTGAAATTGCAAAATTCACATTCTACACTGAGCCAAACCCAAGACCTTTCAATTTTTTTTTTTTTCATGGGAAAATAAGAAGAAAATATGATCGGAATAGCTGCAAGTCCAGGATTAAGGGCTTTCCTCTGGGACACAGGAAACCCAGGTCCAAGTCCACACTGTGAAGTAATCTTAACAAGAACTTGAGTTTCATTCTCCCATATCCTGGGAGATGTGCATAACAGTCAGGTTACTAGTGGTACTGGCTCAATCTCTATTTGATCAGAAATTCCACAACAGACTCCAAACAAACATTTTCTGTCTTAATGACACGTATTTTCCACAGAAAAGCTGGATATTGATGGACCAACATTTTTAAACATGAAATCATTTTGCTGCAGAAAATTCAATCTAACTGAAGATAACAGCTCTTAGATGTAATGAAAAATTTGTTTCTTACCACACGCGGTCCTCAGTGTTTTGAAGATCCACTGTGCCAAAATAGCGGGGTTAGTCTTTGTGTTCTGATCATTTTACCAATTTAGATAATTATTTCCCCCCCATCTAAGTTTAATCATTTCAGTTGGATACAGGGTTATTCTTCATTTCATGACTTAAACTATAATGTACTGTTGTTTCATACTGTTAAACAGCTGCTTAGCTCTGTGAAAATAAGAACCATGTGTTCTACCCCAGAGGTGGCTGGCATTTCAGTGGTAAATGAATTCATCCTTGCTTTTTAAACCGTTTTTGGATTCAAGTGTTATGTAGATATAAGATATTTATTGTTTCAGTTTTATTAAGCCTTGCTTCCAGCTAAGAGGACTAGAGCCAGAATCTGGAGAAAGGACCACCCCTTATGATCAATAATAGGTCAACACAGGATTCAAAGAATTCCTCCATGGTAGGTAACTAAAAACATATTAGACACAAAAAAATTATTCATACAGCTAAGACTACAAGTGAGGGAAAAGTATGACCAATTTCTGTCTCTAGAAAATGTGGTAGCATTAACCATGAAAAGATAACCTCAAGACATATGAATCAGGAACTTGTTACTTGCAAATCACCAAGATTTCAAGAGTCAAGATGAAAAAGGCAGCGATTGTATTGATAGCATCTTTTTCTTCTCCAACATAAACCCATTTATAATTGGTCCATGTAGTATTGCTCTGAACACAAATTTTCTTCTCTTTCAAAAGACCTCTATAGAAATCTTTTGAATCTCCATAGGAAGTAATTTTCAGAAATGGGGCTTGGAGCTTATGAATTCTTTGTGTTAAAACAATTACAAATAGACTTTTCAGTGTTCCAGTTGCATCTAGTTAAATTAGTGCTGTTCATAAACCAAAGGCCTTTAAAATTACAGAAATTTTCACTTACTGCAGTGAAAATTGAATTAGATCTTTATGCTATGGCTGGATCTACCCACAATAAATCCATAACATTCCAAACCTGTGGGAGCACCTCTCTTTAGACTTTGTCCCTGAATTTCTGAAACCTTGCAAGGCAATAGAAACAGCTTAATATAGTTAAGCCTTGCCATTACACAGAGATGAAACACAACAAAAACCCAACAACAACACAAATTTGCATTCGAGAGCTGGAAATCTCTGGTCAAAAGGTCTTGACTCCATAAAACATTGTGCTAATAGCAGTTTTAGTCCAACCACAAACAGAGCTCTCATCAACAACCAGGCCCATACCAAGAATTCTTCAGATGCAGAAGTGCAGGGAAGCTTCCTCCCCTGCTGGAATGAGGGACTCATCCATCTCCAAAGAGATGTTTCATGTGCTGGCTGCCAGTGAGTAGTCAGGCCTGCCAGCTGTGAGTGTTCATGGTGAAAAGGAATATGGCTTGATGAAGGCTCTGTGTATGAATCTAAGAGAAAGAACAGAGGAAAGAAACTGCCTACTCTTTTCTCCTAGGAAATTAACCAAAATCAAAATGTATGCACTTCTTTAAAAAGTAGAGATAAAACCAAGTATAAATATGTGACTCTTCTCATCAATGACTTAAAAGATGGATATCTTTAAATCTTCAAGTTCTCCTTGACTGATCACACTACACATGATGGAAAACCTTTTTTATTTGCTAAACAGAGTACTTTAATGCAGTACATTGGTCGGTTCAGTTAAAACCTCACAAAAGAGGGATGAAAAATACCATCACTTTTCTTCTTCTTAAGAAAGTAAGCAATCATCATACCCATCATTTTTGGGAAGCCTCCAGTCAAAAAACAGGGAATTCCCATAAGCTTACTTTACAGAAACTTAGGCTGTTTCACTTTCTTATGTATCCTAACTTCAAAGAATTACTGCTAAAGATATTGATATTTTCAATCTATTATTTCCTTGGATAATTTAGAAATAGGGTCTATCACATCAAGATGTGAACCAAATCAGAGAGATATCCTATCTTGGTAATCCTCAGACTCTTCTCAGTGGCTTACATGGGGCTCATAAGACCACAGTAAATCCTAAGCAACTCACCTGAGAAATTATTTTAACTTTTTTTAAAAATTTCTATTTTTAGTTGAAAATACAGAGTACACAAAAACTGTGAAGGATGGTTTACCCAAAGGCATTCCATCCCATTGACCTAAGGAGACAAAAGCAGAAGGCCAAACTTTCAGTTTTGCATGTTGGTCTCCGTACGTCTATAAATGGGTATGTAACAATCACAGCCATTGGTAGGCTGTGTGTTTGTATTGGGGTGATTCCATTTACAATTGTGTAACATCATTAACTCAAATGGATTTGTATAGTTTTAACTGGGAGCAGAATCTCTCCTAGATAATATTATTGAAATGTTTGGAAACATCTTCACATACTGTTTATTTTTATTTTGCAAAGAACAATGCAACTCTCTGTTCCAGTTTCAAATCAAAAGTGCTAGGGTGCAACTCCACTGACATCAATGGAATCACAATTACTTACAGCAGGTCTGAATTTATCCCTGTGCATCTATATTCATTTAGTCTTTCTCCCCCGGGGAGAGGAAGAGGGAACTGAAATGTGACAGATATTTGTCATATTGCCTAATGCACTACTGGAATAAGATCAGATGCTATGCTGATGGGTATGGTATAAATGAACCTTTAGGGAAACTGAAATTTCAACAAACATGAAAGGACATGTGGAGACTCTTCAGGCTACTTTTCCTTCTTCACTGAAGGACTGTCACTGTCAAAGCCTTTAAGAGTGTGATATTTCATAAAAAATACACCTGCTCAATATTGTCCTCCATTTTCTACACAGTCAGCAACACAGCTTGCCACGAGTGGGGATTTGTATTCCAAAGAGAATAATAATTAGTTCTTTTTTCATGTAGTGTCTTCAGACAACTCAGTAGGTGTCTTGTTAATTTGCTCATTACTCAGTGGATGGAAATGTTGATCACATCTATGAATACCAATTATTCCTTATCTTAAATGAAGTAACATCAGTAAGACAGAGACCTACCTTTACTTATATTTGCTTCAGTAGCAAGTTTGACATACAATATTTTCATATGCATTTTTAGAGTGAGTACTACTTTTCCTCTACTTCTTCAAGTCAGAGATGCTTTCTCTGTTTAAGAGAATGCTAGGAAGCAATTTTTCTAAGAGACATAAAGAGAAATGAAACATAAATGATTAGATGTGCTTTCTGATGTAATACTATCTACAATCAGGGAAGAGTTGTTGTGAACTGTGGATGACCTTGGTGCCTACTGCAGCTAGGAAAACCAATAAAACTATTTGGCAACAGCTGAAGTAAAATACATGCATTCTTCTCTTCTATTCTGACTTTATTCTCATTCTCTCATGATTTCTGTAAAGAGATGTTGTCTCTATAAAAGTGAACAACTGTATGGTACTGTCTCAGTGTCATTCTAGAAGATGTGAGGGGACCTCAATCTTCCTGCTTAATCTCACTATTTAACAGCACACAATAGAAAAAAAAGGAGACCAGACAGATTATGCTTATTATTTACAATTATAGTCCAAAAATGTTGATTCTGGGAATTAAATCACAGAGATTGAGATAGGCTGAAGCCAGCTCTCCACATCTAAACAGTATTAAATTTGAGAAGACATTCCAATATGTATCTGAGAAGTATTTCATTTATATAATGTCACCACCACCACAACCAAATTTCAAGAGATAACACTTCATTTAACATTTTCATCTGATAGAAACAAACTCCAAAACTGTTTAATTTCATAATCACTTCTACACAAGCATAAGTCCTACACCTTCTTCTGACAGGATTTGAAGATATTTAAACAATTTGATTTTATAAAAAGCCTTTTGTCTTTACAATACCCCCCTGATTGCTGTCTTACTCCATTCCACCCCCAAAATAAACAAACAAAAACCTTGAGGCTTATGAAATTTTCCATTAACATGTCTTCCCAGCATGATGATCCACATGGCCTACTGTTATTAATTGTCTCCATGTGAATACAATAATTTGAATGAGATGGTAATCATAAGGTGGCATTTATCCTTGTGATTATTTGAAAATTTGCATCATGTATATCAGTGTTAGATAACTAACAGGTCAAAAGAGAGAATGTGGCTGTGCAGGCAAAGATCATTCTGTCATAATACAAAACACTTCAACAATTCTACAACATTTACCAAATAAATGTATTTTCTTCAATAGTTCATCAGTCTTGAGCTTAATTTTAAACCCAGAGGTTTTGTAAAAAAATCCTGGCCCATAATGTTTTATAGGAGGGGGAAAATTCCCAACAGCATTTGACAAAAATCTCAATATGAGTTAAGTAATTCATTTAAATAAACCAGCATCATAATCAACAGCAAAGCAGTTATTCATCTAGAATTGCTACTGAGTTGAGTTCAGTGCAGCTTAAAGTTTGCTATTGGTGGTCATGCTTATGTAAATGGACATGAGTCCAAAGATGGTAACACCTTGTTCCCTTAATTGCCTTCTAGTGGCAAAAGTTCAATTCTCCCTTAAAGAGATTGTTTTTGATCACCAAGACACCAATCCCACTTTAATACCTATGTCTCCTTTGAAAATCTTCCTATTCAAAATTTATCTGTTTAAATAATGCTTATGAATTCTAGCAGGGCCAGAATGTAATTAAAAATATAGTAAGCTAATTAAGCTCAAGTGGAAGAAAAATTTGAGAGAAGTAGAGAAGATTCAGTATTTTTTTCAACTGATTGATTTGTGAGTTCCTCACCCCTCCCTCACTATTTATATTAGCTCTGTCAAATAAAAAGCTAACAAGCTGGACAAAAAGTTATCACTCAGCATTAAGAGGCAGAAAAAAAAGAGGAAAAATTAGGAATTATTATGCAGGCTGTTTCAATTCTGAATGAATGTATGTGCATCAATATTTAACCTCAAATCTAAAGTAAATATGAAGGCATTAAAGCCTAAGATACTGGTGGTCTGCCTCATGCTAGAACATCAATTTGCTTGTATTCCTGGGTGTGAACATGATCTTTAGACTACATGATGACCATGATTTCATTCAGAAGTCGAATTGTAGGTTGACTATAATCTTCACTGACTCCTTATCTTGGGAAGATATTCAGCAAGACATGAATGCAACAAATGAAAGGAGGGATATAAGCAGGGGGACTGCAGACTGTACAAAGTCATTCGTGATTATCTCAAGTTAGAAAGTGAATTTTGGGGAAGAATGGTCTTCTTCTGACTTCTAGGGGTGATAGCTTTCTTGGGAACTAGAATTTTGGTTAGGTGGAGACTTCTTTTGCCTTACATAGCAGGTCTGTCTTGTTTCTTCCCATTAGTCAATTTGCTCTTTGGAAGGGTCTAATGTTTTACAGTTGTGTCTTTGAAATGTGTTTTGAATAAAGCTCCAGCCAAGAATGTTGTGTATGTCATTTGTGGGGAAAAGCTAAAGACTGCAGGAGCCTGCCATGGTTATGTAACTTGCTTATTTTTATATCTGTTAACTACTGCTTTTGTTAATAAAGTTTATAACAAAAAGTTTTATAGATTTATAAAAAACTAATAATTATAAAAAGCAGTCGCATATTTTGGCATTCTATATGAAGGCTCAATTGTACAAATTTTGAAAAAAAAAACAAACAAAATCCCAGATGATTAACAAAATATGTGTTTATTTAAACATACAAATAAATAAATGTTAAGGGCTTTTTACTTGGAAAAATCTGAATTCAATATTTGTCTTGCGGACTTAGAAATCTGAGCCATGCCTTTGGAATCCTTAATGCACAGCAAAACAAAGAGAATGAGAATGGAGTTTCCAAAACTGGAAGTCATATAGGATGACACTTGAGACAATAGGGATATTTCCCAGAAAACAACATGAAAAGGTATAAACTAAGCTAGGACGGACTGTACCCTTTTTTTTCATGTCATTCATCTCATAATGTAATCTGTGAAAGGCTAAAGATAGATCAGAAAAGATAAATGTTGTCAATATGTCCCACACAGTATTTGGATTGACAGAGCAATGTGATTGTTTTAAGAAAACATAAATTCACCATGAAGCAAACATTTATGTTATCACTAACTCGACAAGTCTGAATAAATGAACAAATTTTCAGGCACAAAGTACTCATTTTCATATCTAAAATGAGTGAACCATGACTCAAAATTCCATTTCTGGAACACGTTTCCTTATCTCAGCACATTAAGACACTTAGAGATGCTCCACACCTACACTGAAAAGTAATATGCACAGTCATGACATAAAAAATGCATGCTAAAATAAGAACAAAACAAACATAGTGTGCTAAAAAGCCAATATTGCCATTATCACAAGCCCACAAGGTTTTCAGTATGTCACCACTTAAATCAGAGACAACCAGCCTTGGTTTATTGGCAGGACGCTATGCAGAAATATGAGGAATATCTAATTTAGAGAAAATGGACCACATCTCAGTTGCCATAATTTTCCATATCTAGACATGACTAACTTGTCCCAGGGTGTTACATAAAGCATGACACAAAAGCCAGCCTGCTGCATCAGGACTGGAGCATCCCACAGACAAGAATCTGTCATCCTCTAAATTGCTAATCAGGGATATGTTGTGGAGCATGATGGACTTTTTCCAAAAGGTTGGGTTTTGAATAGCATATAGGTACATTCCCACCATCTTGAATTCATAAATAATTTAATAATTTCTTAGGGCACTTTGAATCCCAAGCCATAACTCAGTTTTCATGGCCAAAAATATGTCTGGATTTCTATGAAATAGTTAAAAACTCATGATAAATTTAGATGAGAAGTTACAGATTTTATTCAGGTTTGCAGTAGCTGTGTGGAAATTCTGTCTAATATAACTTTAGACAGAATAAAAAAAAACCCTCAAACCTTTAAAAAAGTTTCTGGAAATAGTAAACATATGATTTGCTTGACTCATTTCTATTTTAAACACTAAAGTATATATTACCCATTTCAGACAAAAGTAGACTACTCTAGAAACTGGGTTTCACAGGCATCTTCAACCTTTCAAAGTCTGATCAAAAATTACCTCAATGTATTCACAGTAGAAAAGCAAGCAAAATAAAACACCACCACCACCAAGTCTCAAGTTAGTTGAATAGCATTAAAATTACCACACAGCTAATAACAAGGAATTATCTGTTACATATGACAAAATATTCTTTATTGAGGTAACCTCAAGTAAAATCCACTTTAATATCTCTACAGTTTGTAATTGTTCATGTAAGTGTTATAATTCAAATTCTGTGAAATGGAGGAGAGGCAGGTTTATCCCAGTGCAATGATAACCTGAGATACTGTGAAGGAATCCTAGGCAAATCCATAGTCTTCCTTCAACTTTCCATTTTCCTTTCTACTTTGCAAATTATGCCCATCTTATTAATTCCTGCCTCCCCAGATCTCTTCCCCTACACCTTAACTGTTAATTCTATTCTCTCAGAACCCGACTTTCTTCAATCCTTTGCCAAAACCCTTTTCACTTGAAACAGCACAAGATCCCTCCCAAATATAAACATTTTTTTACTAAGAAGTGTCAACACATGCACACGATTAGAATGTGTCATCATATGATCAGATTCTTGACAATCCCTCTATAGTTTTCCCCACACCCCTCTGTCTAATCCCTTTTTCCATTGGATCATAATATTTGCCTAATAACAGGTTGCAAAATCTTCAGGTCAGGGATTTTGTCCTTTTATCCATTTCTATACAGAGTTAAGAGTTAAGCACACTCATCAACCATAATCACTGAATAATGAGGCCTCCTAAACTTATTTGTCCAATCATTGTAGTGGAATGGAGTACAAGCTTCTTAACACAGATCTTAAATAATAATCCATATATATCATAATGTAAGCATCAATACATAATTTACACCTTTGAGAATCTGGATGAACTTTTAGCCTCCTGTATAAAATCTCTTGAAACTTTGTTAAAGTTTCAAGCAACATAAAATACATAAATTTCCATAATGACTTACATCAAGGCATGATTGAAGGATCTACTCTGATAAACTTGTACTTTATCTTGCATTTAACACAGCAAGGAAAGACAGATGAAGGTGGATTAGAGGACAGTGGCTTTAATTATAAAATGTACCTTTGATGATGGCAATATCTTGTTTATTGCCTTAATAGACAGTAGAAAGAGTGATTCAGAGGAGGAACCTAGCTTACATCAGCAAGAATGGCAGAGGTTAGATATGGATGAATACGAGTGGACCTTTTTTAAATATTAAAAGAAATATTTCCAAAATGAACAAGTTATGACCTACCTAGACAAATACTATCAGTCTGCCTTACTTCAAATACTTCCTACCTAATACTCACCTATGACTGATTTAGATGGTGAAATCTTTAGGAGACAGACCATGCTAAATAAGTGCTAAAAAAACACCCCAAACCACAAGCAAAAAACAAACAAACAAATAAAACAACCAACCAACCAAACAAACAAACAAAAATCCTAAAATCATAGAATGGTTCATGCTGCAAAGGAACTTGAAAGTCATCCAGTTCCAACCCCCTGTCATGGGCAGGGACACCTTTCACTTGACCAGGTTACTCAGAGTCCCATCCAACCTGGCCTTGAACACTTCCAGGGATGGGGCATCCACAGCTTCTCTGGGCAACCTGTGCCAGTGCCTCACAACCCTCACAGTAAATAACAACTTCTTCACAGGTTGCCTGAATCTGCCCTCTTTCACTTTGAAGCCATTACCCCTTGTCCAATCACTTCATACCCTTGTCAAAATCCCTCTCTAGCTTTCTTGTAACCATGTTAAGGTTCTGAAAGTGCTATAATGTCATCTTCTCTTTTCTAGGCTGAGCAACCACAGGTCTCTCACCCTGTCTTCACAGGAAAATAAATCTTCAGTGGAGAGAATTGGATGATGGAGGCTGCCACTGACTCAGTCACAGGGTAACATTTCCAGCAATATGCAATATTTATAATGTTTTCAATCATAGAAGTGATATTCATGTAATACTTTCAAGCTTATCTTATTCAATCTAAACCAGTTATCCACAGTATATGGGCTCACTGAGGCTCCTAGGCCCATATATGTAAATCATGCCTGGCTTAGTACTGCAGCTGCACATCAAAAAGGAAAATATACAGTAACATGTTCCCTTGGGATAGTATGTATGAACTGGAGTTCTGCCTAATTAACCTGATGTCTGAAAGGTTAAGGTGGGGAGTGGTGTGATTATTCTCACTATAAACAGTGTTTATTCAGCATGTACCAGCACAGTTATTGGGTACAGGTGTCATTGCCCTCTTCTGGACCACATCAAAACAGCCTGGTCGTTTATCTCATGGGGTTGATAAAATTGCTTGAAGAAATTAAAAAAAAAAAAAAAAAAAAAAAAACCCAACTTTTTTAGATNAGCCTCACATTGTTAGATGTAAAAAGCATATGAATTTCTTCTTTTACCAAAGTCTAATGGCTCAAGTGGATTTACAGAAACACAAAATTCAAAAAGTGTTATAGCTGGAAAAACCTTAAATGACCATGCAATTCAATCTCCATGACTATCATTAATGTATATAATAACACCTACTAATTTTTTCCTTCTCTTGACTTGTATACAAGCTGTGGTCTTCTTCCAGCAGCATTGTAATTTGATGTTATGTTTCATCTTCTACCACTCTTTATGCCATCTTTCTTTGAATCTTCAAGCCACTCAATACTTTCATCTTGTGTGCAGATTCTCTCAGCAGTTTGCCCTGGTATTTTCATTCATGTCTCTTCAGCAGCAAGTCTGATTTCTGCTCATCTTCAGATTCCATCCAAATGACTAGATCAATAATTGTTGTTGCTGCTGTTTGGATTTTAATTTGCCTTTGGACTTTTGCCCTGTGGGCTTTCAAAACTCATTTAAAGCTCTTTTTACGATGTTAATGAGTTTGTGCCCCAAAATGACCTCCTTGTCTGAGGGACACTATCTATCATCCATTCCTTTGACATGAAACACTTTAGAAAAGAAGGAAGCTGAAGATTTTATAGGCACTATCTTCAGCTGTAATCAAATTCCATAGGTTTAAAAATAATAAGTTTTGGGCAGAATATAGGAAAACTTTCTCACCTCTTGCTCTGATCTATGAAATAGACGTGAGGTTTAATTTGCCTAACCTTTGATTTGACCAGGCATTAAAAATTACAAAATTTTAAATCCCACAGAATTTGAATTGGCATGGAACAATTATAGCCATTTTTCCAATAATCTGTTTTCCTTACAATTTCAAAAAGAGACGAATGCTAGGATATGAGTCTTTTCTTCAGATATCTTTAAGGTTGCAAGAGTACTATAGAGCTAATATGTGAACAGTCAGGCAATAACTTGCATACTAGGAGACAACACTCAAAAATACATTGCATAATTCCTAATTTTTGTAGGACAGTTGTACAGTGAAAATGGTTTCTTCTTTATGTAGGCATGTATTTGTGTGCTCTGGAAATAACCCTGAAATACACAGTTTCCATTTATTTTCCTAGTAGGGAAAGTGTATAGACAAATGTGAAAGGCAATCTTGTGTATGCTGGTGGTCAGATCCAGTAGAACTCTGTGGAAACAATACATGCATGCTCTCATACTAGACTGGAAAATGTTCTCTGTACCTGACCTTGATTTTTGGTTTCTGATTGACCTCTTCAAAACTGGCTCACCTATTGCAACATACAATTACAATTAATCTAAAGGAGAAATTGTACCTGTATCATTTCTACTACACTAACCCTTCCCTTTTGCTGAGTATGATGAAAAGGAATCTATATGTTTGCAGAAAATGTAGGTGTGACAATGAATGAAACTAACTACTTTTCAGACACTTCATGTCTTCTAAAAATTCTGGAAATTAATTCAGATGTTACTTACTTAGAAGCGCTCTCTCTCTGATGACTTCCTAACAAAAATTTTAGTATAAAATCATTTTTAAAAACCCCACACTTATTTTTCAGGGGAAAATACCAGAATTTGTCTCCCTTATTTCTACTGATAGGAATCACACTGACAATCACCACTTTGAAAAGCAGGGCTGTATGATTTACACAGTAAAGTTTCCAAAAAAAAGAGAGAGCTTCAGACTTCAGCTCTGATTTACATTTCCTCAAAATTGAGGACATATTCAGGTACAGAGTTTTGATTCCTGTTTATCTCTAACTAAAAACAGAATGAAAATTTCTCAGTATTTCCATGAGGCAAATACATTTTATCATGAACATTGAAAACAATCTCAAAATCAGGAAGATGACACACAGTAACACCAAATCAAACTGAAATGGATTAAAAGTTCACTTTGCATGAACAGTCAAAGTTTCTGAAAATTATACAAATTCATATCAGCAAAATAGGAACTGATGCCTCATGAGCTCAAACTTTCATCTTGTTTCTGCCTAGCTCAGTATGAGGAAGAAAAAAGTCAAAGCAAAGATAAAGAAATCTAACAGATAGGCAGCAACATTATTAATAAATTAGAACTACCCTGTCTGTCTATTCTTATGATCACATTTATAAAGTTAATATACTTAGGCAACTACTTTTCCCTTACAGTTGAGAAGTCAGAGAGTAACTTAATGAGTACTACAAACTGCATGGAAAAGACTGGTAAGCAGAGCACTTTGGAATCTCTGTGAGGAGGCTCAGGTTCCTCCTTCTTTCAGAAAACTGACCTCAAGGCCACACCCTTTCTTAAGCTACAGTGGAACCTCATCAAGTATGAATGTTTTATTTCATCACATCCTTTCTGCAGTCCTATCAATGCCATGAATCTGATTCAATGTCCTGCACTCAGTGAATTGGTCACACACTAGGTAGCAGTCCTTCATTATTCCCAAGGGGGAAGTTCCAAGACTTTATACAAGCATCAAGACAAGAAAGGGGAATCAAGATCTCATGCACATGAACAAGACACAATTCTACTCTTCCCTACATTTTGTGGACAAGAAATTGTCCCTTTTTTTGCTTAATTCTTGGGTGATAAATGTGCCAATGCTTATAACAGAGCTCTGTGATGGAAATACAAAGTCTGATACGAATGAAGTATGGATGGAAATACATGTGTGAGAAAGCACCAGAAGAAAGTATAGTGAATGTCATATCTTGATATCCAAGGCTGTGCCTGACATTAGTAAGACCAATAAACCTGGAGGAACATGATATTTCCATGAAGACATGAAGGCCTGTACTTCAGTGAGGTCACAGCACAAATGAGTCACCAATGGGAGACCTGCACAGTGACAGCAGCAGAGAGGACATGAGGTTCCAGCCCTTCTTCTGCACCATTCTTCTTCCTGCTGTTCCAAGATGAAGTTAGGAAGCCATAAAGGAACCCAAAGCTTGAGAACCAGATCAATAGCAATTTTGATTAAGACATGGGGTTACTGAAATTACTTCAAAAAAGGACCACCAAGATATTCAGAGTGGGCATACGTGCCCTCTGAGGAGAGGTTGAACAAGCTGAGCTGCTGCAGCCTGGAGAGTGCATGGCTTTGGGATGGTCTTAATAGCATCCTCCATTGCCTGCAGGGACATTACCAAGAAAGTGGAACCAGACTTTTCACAGGGTTGAACAGCTGGAGGATGAGAGAGCAGGCATGAACTGAAGCTAAATCGGTTCGGGCCAGAATAAAAATAAGCTTTTTCCCCATGAAGAGAATCTGGCATTGGAAAAGGCTACCAAAGGGTGTTGGTGGCAAATCCACATCTCATAGACTTGTGCAGCTGCAGGTTCCTTAGATGGTCTCAGACTTGATGTTCTACAGTGGGAGTTGTTCTCCATCTTACCAGTCCCTGACTCTGCTTCTGCAATTTGGATGATACCACTGGAGCACTTTCTGGTGAAGACCAAGGCAAAAAAGTCAGTGAGTACCTCAGCTTTCTCCACATCCCACGTAAGGACATCTTCTGTTTCCTTCTGGAGAAGGGCTAGTCTTTCTTTTAGCACCGATTTACTTACAGAAGCTTTAGTGTTAGCCTTGATGTCCCTGGCCAGATATAATTCTATCAGACCTTTAACTTTCCTAACCTGATTCCTGACCGCTTGGACAATTGGTCTGTATTTCTCACAAGATACAAGCCCCTGCTTCCACCTTCTGTAGGCTTGAATTTGTCCAAAAACTCCTTGTTCATCCATGCAGGTACCCTGACTTGGTCTTTGTGGTGCTGTGCCATTCCTGAGCTTAGAGGAGGTGATCCTTGAATATTTAACAGCTTCTAAGAACTCCTCTCCCCTCCAGGGCTCTATCCCATGCTACTCCACCAAGTGGATTATCAAAGAGGCCAAAGTCTGCTCTGCTAAAGTCCAGTGAGCTTGTTGGGCATCCTGGTTGTTGCCCTCGGGATCTCGAACTCCACCATTCTGTTGCCAATGCAGCCCAGGCTGCCCTTGAGCTTCACATTCCCCACCAGCTCCTGTTTGTTGGTGAGAACAAGGTCCAGCACAGCACCTCTTGTTGCTGGCTCCTCCATCACTTGGAGAAAGAATTTGCCATCAATACATTCCAGGAACCTCCTGATTTTTTCCTCCTGAAGATATTGGGCGTTTGAAGCCCCCCACAAGGCTCTGGGCTTGTGAAAGTGAGGCTGCTCCCATCTGTCTCTATAGGGCCTCATCTATTTGGTGCTCCTGGTTGTGTGGTCTGTAGCAGATTCCACTGTAATGTCGCCTGTCCTTGCTTTTCCTTTAATCCTGACCCAAATTTTCTCCTCATCCATTCCCAAGTGGAGCTCTATGCACTCCAGCTGGTCATTGACATAAAAGGTTGACACTCCTTCTTGTCTCCCCTGCCTGCCCTTCCTAAACAGCCTGTATCCTTCCATTCCTACCACAGAAGGCACATCCTACCATGTCTCCAGGCTGCCAATAAGGTCAACGCATGAACTCTCACATAACTTTAGCCCATACGGAAAAATAACAAACAATAATCACATCCAGTTTTAAAACAGCAAAATCAGATAAAAGAGAGAAATGATTGATCACAGCTTTTCTGAGAAACTGAAACTGTAAAGGAATATACAAAAAGACCACCCTGTTTTCAACATCTTCTATCTAACACCAGATATAATTAGAGTGAGGCAAAAGAGAAGATAAAAAAATAATTTGTCCAAACTTGCCTATACTTCTATTTACTAAAAATCTCTCCAAAGTTTAAAGAGGAGGACTTGTGAGAACTGTGACGGAACAGAAGTTTTAGAAGATGGCTGGGTGAACTCATTCTGGGGGCATAAGAACAACCATGGACCTGGCCTGGCACTGTAAGAAGCATGTGACAGACACCAGAGTGCTTATTAACAAAATTCTGGTTTAAAACACATTTGCAGAGACACCTTTTGAACGTGTCTGAACAACCTCTGACTAAGGACGCTAATCTTGGCCTTAAACATTTACTGAAATCAAGACAGTGGAAGACTTGAAACATACATAACTTGGAAATTACAGGAATGAATGGAACAGAAATGTGCTGGAGTAAAAGCAGATAAATATCAGAGACTAACTGAGCTTGGCAGAACAGGTCCTTAAAAAGGAGAATTGCACTGAAGATATCTGTAATTTCCAAAAGGTCTTTGTTTAACAGTCTATGCCTTTCAGACATACATTGAGGATTCAAAACATGACTACCAAATATAAAATCTGCTGATATTTTGTATTTTGGGTTGTGAATGAGCATATTTTTCAACTGCGTTTTAGAAACTTTCAGTAGGTGTTTTTTCTAAAATGAACAGGAAAGTAAAAAAAAAAAAATTAGCATTTATTGAATGATCCTTTTGGAGAACAGATGAGATCTATAGCAGTGATTTTATCTGCAGTGTAATTTATTTCCAATTGTATTTGTTTGCATTAATGAAAAGGATGACTTAACCAGAGAAATGATGGAAAGAAAATTAAAGCCAAGTTCTAGATGTGTAATAGCTTGTTTTCCAACAGCCTGCTTTTGAAGCAGATCAGCTTATGAAAAGATTTAATATTCTTTAAGAGGGTAACTGAAAATGTTGTCAACACCTTCCATTTCTAGTTGATGGGTTTGAGATCGATGAGAAGTAAAGACCATTCAAATATTCATGGCAGAAGACAGAGTGGAGACAAGCAGGAGAACTATATTAAGCAACACAGGGGAAGTAGACTGTGTTAAGACAGAAAACAAATATGGCTATCTCCACAACAGGTGAGTGAGATGAATAGAAACTAGAAATATAAATAAGTAAAAGTGTTGAACTATTGCTATAATATAGAGGGAAAACAATCCAGCTGTGAAGCAAAATTTCTCGTGCTCTAAAACACCCTATGAAAAGAGGTAAGATTAATAATATGGATAAAATAAAGACTTATCATAAATACTCAATGAGTGTCTTTCTGAGTTGTTTTTTATTCAAGGTTTTATTGCCCCTGACTATGAAAGGAAGAGAAAAAAAAACAAGGACAAGAAAAAAACCCCAACCTTATCAAATCTTTCTCACTCTGCACAGGCTGTGAGAGAGTTGTATGTGCTCCCAGGAAAAGAGGAGATGCAGTACCAAAACTCCTGAGATCCTCACAGCCCCTGGGACTGGCAGTAGCACAAGACAAAACACAGGTAGGGACTTTTTCCACATGGGCTCTGATTGCAGTTGCTCTTTTCATACAAAGGAGAGGGGAGGAGGGTGGTCACTTTTACCCTCTCAAAGTGTGTGCCAGGAGATTAATTTGGACCCCTGCCACTATTTAGTTCTGGAACCAAAGAAATGTGTTCACTTTTTCCTCTAATCCATTTCTGATAAAATATTGTCTGCTAAAACCCCAGTTTTTCAGTATGGTCTACAAATGCATAAATGCAGTACCCAGTCAAGAAGGGAAAACTTAAAGGTGTATCAGGAAAATGGAAGATATGGAAATCAAAGCTTTTGGATGAAGTGAGATAAATGTCAAGGTGAAGAAAGAAGAAGATAAAAAACAAAAGCAGGTGAAGCATAAAAGAATGGTTCCTTAGGAGGGGAACATAATGTTCTGTTTATTTAAAAAACTGGTTTTAAAGGGCTGGTGAAAGAAAGAGATCAAAATTTTAGGGAACTTTTGTATTAGCTAAGGCAAATTTTATGCTGAGGTTTTGTACATTTAGATATGTCTAAAAATTTTCAGCTCTGTATAAAAGTATATAATAAGTATAATTAAATAAAAGATAACTAACTGTAAATAAAGTATCTATGAATACAAAAACTTTGAGAGTCATTTTTGGAAATCAAGAGTCTATCTGTATGCAGTTTACTGCAATATAGCAATGTATAAATGTGTAAAATAATTGAAAATATGAACTTATATCCTAGAATCATATTTTAAGATGATGGAATTATAGAATCTTTGAGTCTGGTAAAGTATTTCAGGAGATCATTTAATCCCTGCTCAGAGTAGTGTCAGCTAGAGCAGGGTGCTCATGGACCATCTCCAGATGGCTTCAGAATACCTTTACAATCTCTCTGGACATAAATATTGTATTATGTTCCTGTGTTCAAGTGCCCACACAGAAAAAGTTTTTTCTTTCATTTAAATGTAGTTTCTTGGTTTCTTCAGCTGTGCCAAATTACCTCTTGCCCTGTCACTGTGCATCACTGAAAAGAGCTTGGCTCCATCTTCAGCCTACCTCCATTCCCTGTTAGGTCTTTATAGGCATTGGTAAGATCCCCTGAGCCTTCTTTTCTCAGTGCTGCACAGTCTCAGCTCTTTAAGCCTCTCTTCATATGACAGATGTTCCCATCCCCTGCCCACCCTTATGCATTGCAAATATAAGTATGATTTGACTTCTACTGAAGCAAAGTTAGACCAAAGCTTCATCCTTTTAATATACAGCCATGTCTTCTTCCAAGCAAGCAAAGTGTATGGACCTTACACTGTCATCAGTCACATCACTCCTGGGTAAGAAACAGGATTCTTCTTAGTGGAGTGTTTTACATCAGAGACCAGTCATATTCTGCTGTCTTTCATCACCTTCTTTCAGATTATGACTTGACTAATTTCTATAAGAAAATTTTAGTGACATGGATTGACTGATGCAATGGAAGAGATTCTTCCATGTTTAATGCAGATGCAATTGGAGGTTTTAGTTTTGACTTTTTTTTTACTGTCTTATTTATAGTAAAGAAATAGAAGAATTCAGAGGTAAGTGGGCACCTGAGGAAAGTTCATTAATCTCCATGATGCATTTTGTGAATGTTCATATCTAATGGATTCCCATATAGTGGCTGATCAACATGAGGGGTGGACTCTGTTTCATCCACACTGTGGGAAACAGAGTCATGGATGGTGTGTCTGGAGGGCCCCCCAGGCCAAATAGGCTCCAGGGAACCAAAGTTGTAGATGACTCATCCAATCATTGATTAATGGATGTGACAGCAGGAACCACCATGGTCTTACACAACATGAGTAAGAAAGGCTTGCTCTGAGCATATTCAGCCCTGCAAGCTCCACAGAGGACTGAAATACAAAGATATTTCTTCTCTGAGTTCCAAAAAGTCTCTGATAGGAGATAAGCAATCACCAGTAGCACATTCATACTTCATTACAGCATTTCCACCTGAAATTGTATATGCCAAAGGCATTTGAGATGTCTCCACACGTTAGACAGAGTTTCCCAGAAAACACTACTTAGGTATAAAGCTCCTGATATATTGCTAAACAGAACTCCAGGCATGCAAAGAGACTTCCTTGTGAGGGGAAGAGGAAGAGCAGGCACTGATCTCTGTGGTGACAGTGACAGGACCTGAGGGAATGGCCTGAAATTGTGTCAGGGGAGGTTTAGGTTGGATAATAGGAAAAGGTTCCTCACCCAGAGGGTGGTTGGGCACTGGAACAGCTCCCCAGAGCAGTGGTCACAGCACCAGCCTGACAGAGCTCAAGAAGCATTTGGACAATGCTGTCTAACACATGGTGTGACTTATGAGGATGGTGCTGTGCAGGGCAGGAGTTGGACTTGATGATCCGTGTGGTCCCTTCTAGCTAAGCATATTCTGTGATTCTGAATTATTTTATTGAATGATGGTTATTATGGCCCAAAATTAATCTGCAAAATGTGGATAACAGTAGGCTATGTCCCAGCAACTAAATACAAAATCTCTCAATAATGTCCTGCTTTAGAGCCAAAATGAATATTTTTCAGAGTGATAGTACAGGGCACAGACTGCTTCCTTAGTGGAAGTCTGCTTAAAACATTCACAAAATCCTGGCATTGGAGCTGAGATCAGCTAAAGCACAAGAGAATTGCTTGGGCCAATCTCTAAATGCTGCAACACTGACCACTTAAATCTGTATGGGGAAACCAGCAAATAGACAGCCAGAATACTGCTCCTAGTCTTTCTCTCCCTCCCCTCCTCAAGACTATGAGAGAAATTTTGCTGAGAAATGTCATGTGGGACATAGAACTTCTTTAATTAAAGATGACAATTCAAGTGAAGCAAAATGGGATATTATATTGCCCAGCTTGCCATTTATAATCTTGAGTAGGTCAGTCATAATCAGAGCTGTGTACTCTAGAATCCTGGGGTGGTTTTTTTCAATACTTAGTATTGAATTGAAGAGTGGGTTTTAAGTAACATTTTCTTTATTAGATTTTACCTTTCATATTAATTCCCATCAGTTGCAGTGACAGTTGCATGCAAAAGCACATTTGATCAGCTACAGACTTCCTCATTGCTGAGGTAAGCCAGAAAAGCCCTCCTGACTGCAGCAGAAATGTTAGCAATAATCCTAGAGAAATCATGTGTTGCCAGGACTTAATGGCTGGCTCTCTGATTAACAACCTGAGGTAAACAGAGGGCAGTTAATAACATAAACCACTGTGGATTGTAGTATCAATAATACCATGAAATGACCAACTTTCGAAGGATTATTGCTGGTATAAAGTATATTCAACACCTTATACTAGCAATGTTATGTATTTAAAGGAAGAAGGATGGGCTGGATACAACATCAGTTGTTCCACGCCATTTACAGCCCCATTTTTCCCTCCAGAATACAGCTCTTTTGGTTATGTTTACAATTTTACTTTTGGGTCGATGCAAGCTTCATAGGGCAGGATTCTTTCTCTGCTTCTCTCAAAGCAGTAAGAAATGCCAGCACAGTCAATATACAGAATTGCCTGGCTCAGCACCAGAGGAGATAGTGCTAATCAAAGTAACAGCAGCAGAACTTGAACCAGCCCTTAGAAGGAGAAGGTATTACAGACTAATTCATTAATCTGTTAAGCCTCTGTGTCAGCGAGAAGTATTCTCTTTAGCCGAGTGTCCTTAATAGGATATATCAGGCTCTGACCTGAGGCAGATCAGTTTTTAAGTCCAGTAAAAACTCCTGGGACAGGGATCTGAAATGTAATAAAAATATTTGCTATAAAAATAGGCATCTGGGCATCATCTAAGCGATCTCTGCTGCTGAATTAGCTACAATTGAGCTATGTCTCAGCAACTACAAAATATGCCAATTTTTTTGCATTTGGATAAATGATCACTAGAAAAATAGAAAAATAAAAATTATATAACAGCAATTGCCTACTATTATTAGACACACACAAAATACATTGTGCAGCCTCTGCTAATAATCATGAAGTTCATCTCCCCATATCCACAGCAGGAGCAACAACGCCGGAAAGCAGCATGTTCTGGGAAGTACACTCAGTGCTGGGACGCTCCACAAGGCACAAGACAGTTAACCCGTTCAGCAAAGTCCCCAGTTTCATAACACAATAATTTTAGTAAGATTCTTCAAATGCTAAAGAATTCAAACTGAGTGAAAAAAATCAGATTTCACAGAGGAGCCAAGAAGGAATAGGCATTTTGTCTCCCAGTCCTCACATTCCGAGATAGAAAAGCATAGACTGCAAAGCCAAAATGTTACCTCAGTGTCAAGTATAATAGCTCTGATGAGAATTTAAAGGAAAAGCTGGGGTGGTTCATTACTTTATTTTAGTTCTGCTTATAAGCCATGAGAACGTCTAGAAGGATGGATGAAACTTTGCTCATGCTTTTAAGATAAACAAAAGAACCCCTGCCTCTGTCTGACACCAGTGATGGAAAGTTTACACAAAAGGATTTTGTTCCACGAAGTTTTCAATTACAAATATTCTGCCCTGCCCCCCTCCACCAAAACAAACAAAAAAATATATTATCTTGTGGAATCTGGAAAACAAACTTGCATATGGTTGAAAGAGAAGAATAACAACTACTATTCCAAACTGCATTAAGCAACTAGAAAAATATTGTTTTCCACAATTTGCTGTAGCAGGAAACAGAGAAGTTACTGGGATGGCAGTAGCAGGAAGAGAGAGAGGAAACTCTTCCTACAAACAGAAGTTACCATTGGTTGATTATTATGAGGTTTTTAGTGCATTGTTGTTTGGGGGTTTTTCCAAGGTGTTTGAATTGAAAAATGAGGTGAAAGAAAAAAGAACTGTTGTCCGCATAGGAACTTTCAACGAGAAAATGGAACATTTATGTTTGAAAAATTAAAAAAAATGAAAAAACAAAATTTAAACAAATTAATGTTTTCTTTCATACTGAAAGAGGAGGAGCATAATTTCTCAGGCAGCTCTACTGACAATGAAATTCTTCACGATTTCACAACATTGCTTCCTACTGTGTTTCCTCCAACTCCAGAGAAAAACAAATGCAAAGATTTGCAAAGCATTAATATAATGTCAGGAGTATGATTTATTCTACAATGCATGATTTAGAGTACCATGTTTACTCCAAGCTGGTAGCACATCTGCAATGGCATTACATGACTTTTCTCAATAACAGAAAACAGTGGCAGGAAGCAATTATATAGAAAAGCCCTCTAATATAAGTCATGTAGCCTTTAAAACTAGGAGGCATCAGTTCCTATATAAAAGTTAAATCAAATCATGCAGATCATGTAATCACTGTAATCACTCGTTTTTCAAATCTTGTTAGGTATAAAGGTTATTGATACTTGCTAGCAAACAGCAGGGATGCTAACAGCAGTGGCTGCTTCACATTGTTTGCCAGATTCAGAACTGAGCCAAACATTACCCCTTTCTGTTTACCACCATTTACCTGATTAATCTGAACCTAACCAGCTCTTCTCTCCTTGATGCCACCCAAGAATGGTTAAAGGGAAAACAAAATGTGCTCACTCAAAAAATGTGCCTTACTGAGCTTCTTTCGGCTCCTGTTGCCAAGGAAACTTGAAATTCCTCTCAGATAATACCCTGAACTGCTTAAGCTAGCCAGGCTTCAACCTGATATCAGGAAAGGGAACAAAGATTGAAAACAAACAGGATAATACAGTTGTGTTCATTGTAGACAGAGAGAAAAATAAACTACAGGATAAAGCATCTGCTAGAATAGAATATATTTCATTTAGGTCAAATCAAGGCTTTTCAATCTCTCTCTATTTTTCCTCCAATGGAGGAACCCATTACTTCAGAAAAATTGAAGAGAGAATAGGTGACTTGTTTCAGTTATTGAGTTGATGGTGTTACAAATCATCTGTCTTTTGGAAAACTGCCTATTAGTGTTCTCTGATCCTTCATGAAAAGGAAGCTGATTAAAATTATTAACAAAATTATCTTCCACTTTTTATTTTGAAGTGTGATCCTAGCTCAGAGAGGAACAATATCAGTAATTATCACTGGTTTAATCAGATGCCTTTTGTACAGTTTTCTCTCTTCCTGTTCCCTTGTCTCTTTCCTATTTTCTTTTCTGCTTTGTCTGATTCTAAATCTCAATGGTTTCATTAAATGCTTAGAGCCAAATTTTGGCACTCCTCAAAGCTGGCAAGAAAACAGGCATATATTAATGTTGCAAAAGCATCTTTATTACAAGGCCAGGTCCTGGCCAGCCCAGACCCTGCACACTTCATATCCCTCCTCCACAGCATCATTCCCTGAAGGGGTCATTTGTTCCAGAAGCAAAAGTTTATGCATGGGTTGGGGCGTTGAGAGCCTTGTGTGCATTGTTTATGGACTGTGATGATCTGATCTTCAGGACCCACCCTTTCTATCCTCATCACCATCATATGGAAGCACTCCCCTATCCTGGAATGCAGCTCAGTGGCCACACCACAGCCACACAAGACACCATACCTGGGCTGAGCTTTCAGTCTGAGAAGGATGGCCAAGGTAGTCAAATGCCTGAGATCAGACCCCTGGCCCTTGCAAGGCACAGGAGGAAGAGTTCTGATCATCAAGGGTGTCTCAAAAGCGCTCTCATACCATCTTAAATCAGGTTTGCACTGCAGATTTCAAAGGACTCTCTCTGAGAGCAATATGAAACCAAACAAAGGCAATCTAGTTCTCAAATCAATAGGAGAAATACTTTGAACTGATCCCTTTTTCTGTCGAGCTTACAGCCAGAGTCTGCAAAGCATGGGGTGATTACAAGATGGAAAGTAGTCAAGGATAATTTAGCTGCTACTTTGAATAATAATTAAATATGAATTAACAAGTCTATGAATATATGTTTAAAAATACACTTTTTAATAGACCTTTTTATGATCCTCAGGTAGTGTGGCAGAGGACAGCTGAAGAACTTGAAAATGAGGGGTGATTCAGAGTCAGCTTGGAAGGGACACTGTAAGACAGCTGGGAACTGAATCGAAGAACTGCTGAGGCTTTCCCAGCTGTCTAAAATAGTCCTTTGCCTTGTTGAAACTGCAGTCCAGACTTGGCATTTTACACCCTTGCTTTAATATTATTTAAATAAATATAGAAAGGTTTCTTTTCCCCTCTGTGAGCTTCCTTGAGGTTTTTTAGATAGAAGATAAGAGGAAAATGAGCAAGAATGTGAAAGAAACTGTGTCAGAGAAGAGTGTGAGAGCTGGCGAGAAATCTTTGGCGCTATTGTGAGTGACCAGCTAAGAGTGCAGCAGGAGCCAAACAGTCCTCTCTGTGGATTATTGCTGCACAGGGTATACGTGAGATTGTGCTTATGGAATTTTTGCCTGATCCTTCCATTGGGAAGATGGGATTTGGTCTCCACGTGGATAGGGAGGAAAGTTCATATGTCCAAACCTTCAGTTCCTGGCAAACCTGTATAAATCCAGAGCTGCCTATGCATTTTTAAATACATCATGGCTAATGCAAAACTCCATCTGTACGAGTGATAAAGGTACATTTTAAACACTCAATTGTCAGAAGATTTTGAAATACTGGAAGTGAACTGTGCATTTAACACACCTTTTAGACTGAGGTGGAAATGTCCTGTCTACGCAAAAATATCTAATCTGTCTATGCAATAATATTAAATGTCGGTTAAATGCATCTATAATTAAATATATACTCTTTTTTTTTTTTTAATATGGTTTTCTACAGGCAAAACTAAGGAGAAATTCAAAAGGGAAAAGGTATAGTAAGAGAGCTCGGTTTCTCTCTGTTTCAGAATCACATGACAACAATTCTGGTGCCCTGGATGCTGCAGCTTATGAGACCTGTCAGGCTGTGTTTGACAAGAATGCACAGAAAGAACTCACAGTGATATCCAACTCATCCTATCTCCTCTGCCGTGTTTGGAAGCTTTCACTCTGCCAAGACCTATAAAAGCTACAAGTTACCAACAAGCTCCCATGCAAAATGTTCCTTGTGTGGCTTTTAGACAAATCTGGAGATGGAAAGATGTAGTATAAAAAACTCATTCTGATTTGATTGAGAAAGGGGAGCAGTGAGACCATCAGCCTTTGCTACGTACAGTATTTTATGTCCACAGGATGGGGAGAGGAGTACTGTGCCCTACTCTCTGCCCATATTCTTTGGTTTTCATTATCTTTCATTATGGATAGATCTTCTGAATTTGTAACTCTTTGTTGTCTTTCTGATGCTCTGAATAATTCCATTATTTGAAATAACTTTCCAAATGGAAAATTGCATACATTTTTTCCATTTGAAAACACTTGATTTCTTCCCTAGTGATTACAAAACAGAATATTTTTAAAACTAGCAAACTTTGTTCCAATAGCCTCTGAGATTCTGTTCTATACCCTGAAGACGATTCAAGGTACTGAGTTTAAAACATAATCTACTTGAGGGATTTCACTGGATGGAAAAAAAAAGTGTGCTATACTATACCTGAAGCCACCAATTAATTTCTCATTAATACCACCTGGAAGAGAACTGTCAGTAATTCTCCCTGGCTCTTCTCCCTGGCCTACCTATTCTTACCACCCTTGGCTAGCAACAGCAGCTCTGCATGGCTCCTTGGCTCCCTTGGAAGCAAATGGTGTTGCTCTATCTGGCCATTGTCATAATACCACTCTCTTACTTAATAGTGTCCATAAGATCTCTCTTTTATGTAGCAGAGTCATGCATGGGAAGCTTGAAGCATTGTTGAGGAAGATACTGAAACATTCCCTTTTAATGGCTTGGGGCAGCTAGGGCAGCTCACCATTTTGTGACTGTATTTTCCCAGGTGAACTGTTCTAAATTCAGCTGTAGAGGAACAGAAGGAATACCCTGAGTGGGGAGATGTGCAGGAGCTGGTCACAAACAATGGGCCTCCTTTCTGCAAGACATGACTGGAGATGCAGTCTCTTTGGGATCAAAATGTCAACATTCTCTTGATGACATGAACTTTTCTGACAGGTTTGAGGCACACAGCATTTCCAATCGCTTACATGCAGAGAGAAACAGGAACAGAAACAACAAGGGACTTCTTTGTTGAAAATGAAAGAGGATAGGAAGGGAAGGAAAGGAAGCATGAGATCCATTTTAAATCATTGGAAATGTTTAGCTGTCAAGGGAAAGATGCTGTAAAAAGACCACGTAAAACAAACATTATTGTCCCAGTTATAAAAGCTCACTTAATCCTTCTTATTGCAGAGGAACCTCAAAAAAATGGCTTCTGCATGCCTGCAGTATAACAATTGCTTAAATCTTGTTTAAAGCTAAAACCCACAAGTCTTTTGTAGAAAAGAACTGATCTATCTTATTCACATTATGGGTACATATTCCTGGAAACATATAGCCTGGAGCAAAGAGTGGAGGTGGCATGGAACAGGATGGGCAGTGGCATGTTTCCTAACCTTCACAGCAAGCTCTTGAACGAATAGGTCTTAAGCATTATCTGACATCAGTAGCTGTCTAGTATCTGCAGTTTTAATATGCTGTTTACATGTATTTACTGCTCCAGTTGGAAGTCGGAAGCACTGTTATTTAAGTGCTGTTTGTCTTCCTTTCACTTTATTACTGCAATCAGTGAGATTGATCTTAATTAAAAGTCTAAAGTTCAAGATAGTTTAAAAAGGAGTACCTATAGCTTTGATGGCTTCTTGAAAAAGCTACCTGGATTTTGTTTAAAAAACGAGACTGCAGTAGCCTTTGCTTTATTTTGCTTATTAAGTTTTACTTCCATGCCTGACTTTAAGGGCTACCTTCTCAGTGAAAACATTTGTACATGTCTCTGATAAGCTAATACTGTACTGAAGTCCCAAGCAAACACTCCTTGGACCCTGCAAAGTGTTACAACCCAACACCTAATAACAATGGTCATTTTTAACAGTATGAAACAACATGAAATAAAACTTGTACTTTTAAATTATATAATTGTATTATATGATTATGCATTTATGTAGCATTTTAATTTAGCTTAATGCAGCAAAACCAAATGTGCTTAAGATGTTAAGCAAAACAGCAAATATGACAAAGCTCTCCTTTCCAGGTATATCTCCATTGTAATTTGCTCCTAAAAACACAAATCTCACTCTGTGTAGAAATTTAGCATCTATTTCAGACATATTTTCTATTTAAAATACATCATATACCCAGTGAATTAATGAAAATGAAGCAGATAGATCTACTTTACAATGGCTAAACTCAGACCAATGTATGAATGGCCTGTCCTCATTGCAGAGATGAACCATTTTACAGAAAAGGCTAAAATTAATGGAATTCTGTGGTACAGTTCGGGGAGCTATCTTTGTGCACATAGTTTTCCCTCTTTACAAAAACCACCAAGGCAAATTTTAGTAGTCACGCATGGTCAAGATCTAAGTTCTCATAGCAAAGGATAACCCATTAACACTAACCATAAATAATTCTCTTGGGCACATTACTCTTGTGATGGCTACATAGAACCTTGGAAGGCAAACAACTTGTGTCCTCATTGCTCTTCCAACCACTGCCTTGTTCTGTGCTGGAGAGCCAACCTACTCTGTCTGGTCTGTTCAAACACGACTATCTTTGTATAGTTTGGAGACTCTCATCTCCACTCAGAGTCATGGCAGACCATCTTAACTTTCATGTGTAAGAATTTTAATTAATAATTAGGGTAACAATTCCTTCATCATTTGGGTTTTGAGAAACACTTAAGTTTGTATGTCTTATTCAAGATGTCAATATGAAAAGAAAATGCAAACCAGCAACTTAATTGTACATTTGTTATTCATTCTTCCTTTAAACGATAATGTCGGTAAAACATCTCATTTGTCAGTCACTTTATGTGTGAATGAAATCAGCTACAGGAGAAAAAGCTGTATCGTGGATTTAGAAGGATCATTTTGAGCTACACACACCCTCTCGGAAAATATTTTCTGTTATTATTAGGAGAAATTAGAGTGTATTTAAAGAATTTTCCCTCTCTTGTTTGATGAACTTATATCCTTTTTGCATTTTGCATTTATGTACAAATTGAGATGTGTAGGATACTTCTGTAGAGTACAGCATAATTCCATGTCATGGGATTATGGATTTGTCTGGTCATGTGTTCAAAGCAGAGATGCACATAGCTTTCATGATATGTGAGCACTGAGCCCAAAATATTAACACACTAGAATGTTTATGAGTAGTTATTCCGCTTACTCTAATTGAACACTGATGCAATGTCTTGGTGTACTTTTTTCCCGCAGAAATGTAACTGAACATTCAAAATAAATTTTCTATCATTTTGGGGCTGCAAATGAAGAGAAAACTTCAGCAAAACACGATACCATCCACGTGAAGCTCTCCAGATCTTTAGCATCAAAATAAGAGATATAAAGATTTCACTGGCTGCTTAACAAAATAAAAGATTAGAAATGCTATCCAGGCAGAAGGGGGTTCCACCATTCATCCAATAATACAAAAGTCCATGCATCGCATTGTACTACAAATAATCATTAAAGGTTTTCTAGAATGGGTGTCATACACAGTAAGTAAAATGGATATGTCCAATTCTCTTGGAGGTCTAATCTGAGAGACAAACATGCCTGTATCACCTACAGTCAGAATAGCCAAAAAAATTATACCAGGGATACATTTTCTCAGGAGGGAAATTGTACAAAAGGCATAATGTGTACCCGGTGTATGTAGATCATATTCCAAACAGTGTATCCCAGGGTGTCTTTGTTCAAGAATGTCTCAGTGAGCATCAGCAAGGTGGGCAGCCCTCTGATGATACAGAAAGTGAAAGGAAAAAGAAGAAAGAAAAAGAATGGCCAGAAAAGATTTCTAATCCCCTTGGTCCCGCCTTTACACTCCTAGCAAATCACAGCAGTGATGGAAGCGATGCCTGACACGGATGCCCCAGGGCTCCGCTGGGCAGTGAGCTCAGCAGAGCTGTACTCTGGGAAGGTCAGCCTCTAGATTGAGCCCCTTTTTCAGAGTCACTCAGCCTCTCATTCCTGTTTTATCACAGGGCAGTATCACTAGTGCCATGGCAAGTATGTTTTGGTATCTGTAGTAGACGCTGCTGTATGTTTTCCCAGTAACAGGCAAGTAGGGACAAAGGTTCATCAGTGAGTAATGAATCAAATGCTAAGGTGGAGACAAGATTTAGTTGTTTAAACACAGTCATTGCAGGCATGTATCAGCCTTCCCTTTGAAAAGCACTGAGCTACAGACGATGGGCAAGAAAATTTTGGATTTTTTCAATTTAAAGCTTGATCATATCAGCTGCTCCCAGTCTGAGCAGTTACAGGTTCTTTATTTTACTAATTATAAGAGTAATTATGCCATTAGTTTGCAGAAAGTAATTTTAATAATTAGGTCAAATACAAAACGACTCCAATCTCATGACATACTAATTTAAATTGTTTGGATATTGTAATTTAGGAGGAGGAGTTAGAGCTAGAGTCATTTTGGGGATTGTAAGAAGGAAAATACAGCTGGAGAAATAACAGAAGATGAATTCTCTGTCAGAGACATTAGTTAAGTTGTTTCTAGAATGATGTTAAGTGAATAACATTACAGCTATTTGATAGTGATGACAGATAAAATTATCATGTATTGAAAAATATATTAAAGATTTGATTCAGAGGCCATAATTTTGACTGAGCATACCAACCCCCTTTCTCTATTACTCTAGCAGAAGAAAACATTTTCAATTCACCCGTCTAATTTTCTTGAGAAATTAATCCATTCATATCTCTGCATGATATATGCTGTTCTCAAATCCAGTTTCTAATCTCAGTTGCAACCTCATAAATCTTGAACAAAATTTACAGCCACCAGAGAGCTTAGGCCACCAAAGCCAATTACATTGATGTAAAATCCATGTACGTGAGATATTTGGGACAAAAGAATAAGAGAAAGGAAAAGGAGAGATTATTTAGGCCAGGGCAGGAAATTAAAACAATGTCAAAATCATTGCAGATCTGGCTTCTAGCAGTCTACCTTTATCAATACCTCTATCCATCTACCATCAGATATTTTTCTTAGATTTAATACCAGTGCATTTTTAGGAGTAGTTTTTCATGAAAGTATGCCTGAGTATGTGCAGGGTCCTTGGTATTGTATGGCCCTGGACTTTTTTTTTTTTTTTTNCCGTCCTTTTTTTTTTTTTTTTTTTTTTTTTTTTTTTTTTTTGCCACAAGCTAGAAACATTCCTGCAAAGTCCAAGAACTAGGGAAAGTTACTTTCTGCCAATCATGACTTACATGAGCTGCGATCATCTGCTCTTGTGCCTTTAGCAGGTGAATAAAGTTTCACTTCCCAGCAAATCCCATATAAATTCAATCAATAACCCATCAAACCTTTCTGATTATGATAATACAGAAAACCATGATAATACAGAAAGCCAAGATATCTCTCTCCCATGACAAATTTTTCTCTTCTGACAAAGAATTCTCTTCTCTGAAAGACACAGAATAGCCACAGACAAGTTACAAGTCAAACAATTTTAAAAGTCAGGATCCCACTGACAGCACCTATAAATGGAATACAAGAGCTATGTCCCCTAAAGGTTTGCTGGCATTCAAAGTTTTCTTGATTTATTTACCCCTACTGAGGATGCAGTGGAATGGAAAAGCATACAGACTTTTTTTGCTTCACACACAAGGAACAGAGAACACAAAACTTTGAAACTGCATTTTGTGAAATATTTTTGCATTTTTTTTATTCAAGCAGTAAACATTGTGGTGTAAAAATTATCTTTACATGAAAAACATATTATTCCCAGCTCATAATACACTCTTTATTTGACATTTGAAGTTTAAAATGAATGGGACTGGTGGTTTAGTCAAAGAACGTATATTTTTACTGACATAACAGAAGGTTGCTGGCAAGTTTCATTACATTTATTACAACTGTAATTATCTTGAAAAGCATATCAGTGAACAGTGTGATTTTACAAATTAAAATAAGCAGTTCTGTGGAAGTATGATGAAGTTCTGCGTTCTTATATTCTTAAAAAAATCAAGCAACTTTACTCATTGGATTCATAATTGCAAAATACACTCAGAACTTGGCAAGAATTTTCTGCTAATTCTAACTCTTTAAAAATTTGATAGGAAAGATTAAAAGAAATGTTACTAATGGATCACACCAAAAGTCTTCAAATTTTCAACAATATTGTTCCACATTATTTGATGCAGATTTTTTAATCAATAATTGAAAATAATGAAAGTTTTTGAATTGTAAGAGAAGTTTATAGATTTGTGTCTGCAAAAATATACCTAGAAACAGTTTTTCTACTATCTGTAGAAAGTGCTGAATTTTAAACTAACACTGATGAGACAACTGTGGTTGGAATTGTTTGGGATTTTTACTGTCTAGAAGGAATGTTACTACTGGTGAATTTTTAAGCATGTCTGCACACAGCAGTTATGCCACTTGCAAATCACAAGCAAAAGAAACCCATTTGCATGCAGTGAGATTTAGACTAGCTATGAATCCCACAAAAATCCCATGTCAAATTCCACAAAAATAAAGGTGTTTAGCCACTGCTTTCAATGAATTAATTGCTTCTGTTCATAGAAACACTGACCACACTTTCAAAACCTAGTGAAAGGATCAGTATATCTCATCTGAACTAGTTTTGCAGAATTTTTCCCATAACTACCTTAAGGGCTGTTTCATTTTTGAAATAAGTATTGTGGTCTTTATACAACAGAAAACAGATTCATTGTACATAGTGCAAGGACACATAAAAAGGACCTTCCAGCCCATTCTGTGGAGTAGAAATCTCCCAGGGGAAGGTGGGTGGTGTTGACATCACAGCAATTTTCATTTCCATTTAAAAGTTCTATAGGAATTCTTCTGACGTAATTTTTTTCCCTCAAGAAAAGTACTTCACTTCTTGGTCAACCTTGAGCATGCATTTTTTTTCAGTATTCATTCATCTCTCATTCCTCAAATAAGAAAGTTTGTCATAATAATTCTTCAAATCTTGGAGCCTTCTCTTTTTGTGTCTTTCATTGGCTTCAATTTACCCTGTACCAGCAGCTGGGTTAAATTCTAGACTGAATCCATATTCTGTGTTTTTCTGAAGTTCTGTTTTGTTTTCAAAATATTCCATTTTTTTCTCATAAGAGGAGCTAAATCAACATGGATTCAAGACTTGATTGGCAACAGACAGCAGCAGGAAAGAGCTGGAGGAATAGGGATAAAATTGGAGGAACAGGGATTCCTATTAACTTAGAGATCATTTAGTCATGAAACCCTTTACCACAGTGTGTATAACGAACAAATCAATTATAATCAAGCAGTTCAGAGGTCCTCCTAGAAGAATCTGGAAGTGGAATAGAAGAAGTTATTCAAAACTCTCAAGTGTATTTTGGACAGAGGCAGAAAGCACGGAAGTTATTTCATTTTTCTGTTGCAACTAATAGCTACTGAATTTTGTTACAGACCTTTCCACAGATGGTAATACCTACCTTGTGAGACCCAAGGCAGATACTCCCTAAGGTCAAGTTTTGAGGGACCGGATCTGGCAGACCATTATGCACCTTCCAAAATGCTCTCCCAGTTTTGCTGCCCACAAATTCTTTACTGACAGCATACAATGATGGAGATCCCAAGAGGTTCCTGTATTCAGCTCTCTTACTGCACATCCTAATTCAGCTTGAACCACTTTAACCTCTTAACCACAGCCCCTGGAGTTTCCATCATCACATCCCTCTCTCATGTCGTTTAGCTTCCGGGCCAGCATGTAAGCCCCCGCTTGTTTAATACCTTCTGGTGTGCTTCTCCTCAGCACTCTGAGTTTGTGACACAGGAAGGCTATGTGTCCCAAGACCTGCTCACTGCATCAGTTATCTCTCTCTGTCACTCCCTCTTGTCTTTTTTCTCTGATGGTTCACGGTTCCAACAGTAGGGAAGGAAACTCTGTTCAATGCCTTCACCTATTTTTCTGTCCTTTTTCATTATTTTAGTTGTGGTGAGGAATGGACTCCAAGACCATTCCAGACAAGTCTTCAACTCAAGCTCCCATGGTTTTCAAAGAGGTCCTCATGCCTTTCAAGAGGAATCATGATTTGGCTCCATTTCAGGCCCCATATATTTTTAAAATCAGAACATCTGATCTATTCTGACATTCACCTTAACCTCAAAGTAAAGTAGACAAGTAAGGTCTTGAGCATGCTAGGTTATGCATAACAGGCTGGAGCTGGATGTTGCCTCTCCAGGATTGCCTGCATAGCACAAAACCAAACAGTTGCATACTGAAATTTTTCTGGATAAATCAACACTCTCCTCCACATAGGTAAGATGCATCAAGGCACTGCTTTCTGCTCTACTTTTAAGCGCACTGCCAGGCCCCATGCTGCAAAATCTTACAAATAACTTGACAAATATTTCAGATATCCTAGTCTTGCAGATTTCTGTGTTGACAAACACAGCTAACATTCTAAGGAATTCTTGATCATCTGACAATATCCTCTAGTCAAGAAGAAATAAAGTCATTGGACTTTGAACTGTCATGTTCACCAAAGTACCAAGAAGTGACTTGCTTTCAGCACATTTAATGTAAGAACATGATTGTATGCATCAGAGCTGCAGTCAGGATCCAATTCCTACCCCATTCAATGCAGTCAGTCCCATCCTTGAGGCTGCAGAGAGTCCTGGCATCACTGGAATAGAAGTCTGTTTGCTCTGGCAGTTTGGGTTGGTTTATGGTGATTTCACAGTTTTGCAACAGTTTTATTGTACACTATTGTTTGCATGAGGCAAAGAGAAAGTTTAAGAGAGAAATACCAGGACTTCTGCTGGGCTGGAGATTCTTCCTGCAGCAGTTCTCCTGTAGGTGGGAAGCAACATATTTAAAGCTGCCATAAATGGTTCAAGATTTACTAGAAGCAGGCAAATGTCATTCCCTTCACAATGCAAAAAGTACTTTAAAAAGTACTCTTGCAATGTTCATCACCACTTTTGTGTGGCATCCATGGTCTCTCTTAGCAGCTAAAATACAAATGGATAAAAGAGATTCCCTGCCACAAGGACCTCATGATCTAGTCCTTCAAAAACGATGCTTAAGGTAATGATGGGCTGGAGACAAAGAAGAAGAGACACCAACAAAATGAAGCAGTTATGCAGTGGGAATAAGTTCACATCCCAGCAATAAGACCAGGTAGAATGCTTATGCTGCTTTTTACATTTCAAAAATGACAGAAATGAAAGGTCCTAGTAACCATCTTCTTGTAAAGCCTCATGGAAACTCATTTTTTACGTGGGACCTTGATGTTCTGGGATCAAGAGAGTGGAGGCTGTCCAAACCCTTAAAGCTTCACCACGGTAAAAATATGTTTCTCGGAAGGTGTTCTGGTAATAGTCACATGATTGTAACTTTATTCCCTCTACTTTGTCCCATTACAAAGGAGAATAAGATTACTATTTTAAATGGGGGCATTGTTGTACAAATGGCCAGAGCAATGTTGCATGAACTATTTCCATGCTTTTTGCCAGGCAGTTTTACAGATGCTGGCAATAGTGCAGCAATGACTTGAATCTATTTCTTTGGGAATGAATTCATCAGGATTCACTCACAACATAACTTAGGAAATGGAGGAAATTTTCTGCAAATTTTTAAAACTACTTAAGAAGTGCCTCAACCAGCATGAAGAAAAGTATAAAGAGTTAATTCCCAGGTTCTCGTATATTCTCAGCTATAAGAATGATAGGCCAAATTAAAAATTAAAGCCATTTTTAGCTTAAACAAAATTAATCTTAGCAATAAATTTGAGTTTATTGTGCCAAACTGTTGTTTGGATTTTAGGGTAAAGTTTTCGTTTCTTTAACTAATTATTCCCTAGTTATCCTTAAGAAAAACTCAACATTTTCCACTACTCATAGCATCTTGCATATAGATGAAATGGAGATCATCCTAACCCTCTATTTTATTGTTAGCCATCATTGCATCTTACTAAAGAAAGACACTATGGGTCTTCAGTCTCTGTTGAAGATTTTCAGGTCATGGAAAGCTCAAGTCACAATCTCTCAATTCTGTACTCTACAGAATTTAAAAAAAAAGAAAACACTCTAACTTCCTATAAATAAGAACATTCCTTTCTTACATTAAAAAAAAAGAAAGCATCTGACTGCTGTCTCTGTGACTGGTGTACCATATTGCATACTGGCTCACACGATGTATCACATACACACTTGGTGCAATTCCTTGGCCCATTTTCTTTCACGTAATAGGATTCAACAGAAGACATTTCAGAGCAGAAGGGCTTCAGCTGAATGGATGACTCCTTGAAAAAGTCACAACAGACCTCTATAGAAACTTTTTGGTGTTAAAGGAAAGGTTTCCTTGCTATGGTACCTCATTTAAGGGTCACAAAAACTTACAGCAAGACTCTGCAATTGAATGGGACTATCAAAGAAAGCAGAACCACACAAGTAATCACAGTAACTTATATCTGAGACTCCATGACTGACCCTATTTACTTTGACACTGGCCATTCTGTTCTTCATTGGTCTTGATGGAAATTTTCACCTCTACACCTGTCTGCCAGTTTCGATGATAGTGAGATGAAGACGGTGGAATTACCATAAAGACTAATGTATTCGATGCATGTGTTTACTGCCGGTAGGAAGAGGTGGAGGTGTTTTTCCAGGTGAGGCAGCTGCGGGACACCGGCGCTAAGTCTGTGACGGAGCTCCCCCTGATGGTGTTCTGCAAATGCAAATGCACTGACAAGGGTCCCAGGTGCTGCCCCTCCAATTTCTGCAGCAGCAAACGCTGTTCAGATCAGCTCCATCTGTAAAAGTCTCCCACTGCACTCCCCATGAAAACAGCTTATGGATAATGCCGAGAAAGACCCATATTTTTGTCATTAAATCCCTCTAACCCCTAAAGATAAACAAGCTGGTTCTGGTGGTGGTACTGAACCATGGCACTGCTGAAGGCCTCATAGAGAGGAGACAACGGAGCAAATATTAAGAGCATTTTTTGGACTGTTGTTGTTGTTGCATTTTCTCTCACTAATCGCTTTGCCATGTAGAATAAACTAGCTCACGATATTTTGAATCCTTGAGCTTGGCAATGCTGTTAACATGTAACAGTTTGTGTCTGATGATCCTCCAAAATAAACTGACTGTATGTGAAGCGACAGGGGAACTTGGTCATCAGATGTAAATCTTCCACTACAGGCTAGCCAAGTACTGAAAAATCATGAGCTGGATCCCCTAAAAATCACAAAATTCTCTTTAAAATCATGACTGTTACATAAACAAGCACATTTTGGTTTTGATTGTTTTTTACATTGTCTAGTGGTCCTTTCAGCCTTCAGGCTACATATGAGTGATACTTTTTATTTCCAGACTTTTCCCACAATATATGGCCTTGAAACATTTTTCTTTGATATATGAACACTGACATTTTAACAAAAATCATATGAACGCTCAAACTAGGTTGTTAATGAAGACACCAAGAGCCTTGCAACAAAATGGAGCTAGGGAGAATTGCATGGTCTGAACATAGGGCAACTGAATAAAAACTTTGAATTATAAACCTGTCTGAGACAAAAATCTTTACCTCAATTCCCAGACAAAAATCTTTACCTCAGTTCCCAGACAAAAATCCTTGCCTCTAGTTCAACTTCTACATCTGCACAGCAGGACTAATAGTACTTTATCCCAGGGCTTAATGAATATGGTGATTTTGCCATTTATCTTACTCAAATATCTTGAAAGCAAAAAGACTTCGCAAATTCTATATAGCATTATCCTATGCTGGTTTATCCCCTAACAAAAAACTCGGTCATAGCATACATTCAGGTTTTTAATTTTTCTAACCAACACGCCTTAGAACAGGGTTCTTTCTGTAGAAAATAACAGTGGGGGGGTACAGAACCCAGCCTCAGTGGGGTGCCTGCTCCCTGATTTGCAGTCACTCCCAGGGCTGGCTGGCTGGCATGGCGCAGCTCTGCCTGTCAGTGCTAGTGGAATATTCCATTATACATTAAACAATGTTTTCCAAAACAGATGAGTTATTTCTTACTGAAAATAACAATAACAACCCAATGCCCTGGAAGAGAACTTAAATCATTTGTATTACTCAAACAGCAGGACACAGACTATCAGTGCAGTTTCATTCACAGTGCTGTTGCCACAGCCACACCTAATGACCTCCTGAGATGATCTTCGTGCCCTGAGATGCTGCCATAAGCATAGGCATTAATTTAGTATGAGGAGCTATAGTGATTAACTTCAAATGACTGGCTGAAATAATATGGTTGAAATGCTTCTGAGCCTGTATCAGAACAACAGGCTAGCCAATAAACACTGGCTATCACAGTTTGCATTTACATCACTCCCTTTATCCAGAGCATGTTATAAATATCAGAGATTTTTTTGTCTCGCCCCGGACAGAGAGATAAAGGATGGTTTAAGAAGCTCCACAGGGAGCAAAGTCAGGCATCTGCAGTTGCTATTAACAATACAAGTGAGTGGTTCAAGGTCCAATGACTCTGCCCCCCACATTTCCCTAAATAACCAAGTGCTGCATATTGCTGCAGTTTAAGCACCCAAGTCACAAACTGCAGTCAAAGTTGCTGGCACAAGATCATTAGCAAATGACTCTCTTAGTCTGCTAATGTCCTGGGTTCATACCCTAACCACTAATTCCTGTAGGAAATGTATTACTCGTTATCATAGTTGAGCACATGATTCACACTTTCTGGAGGGTTTCACTTTATTCTTGAATAACATAACTTTAATTTTTCAGATTTTCTGACGTGGACCAATGTAAATCACTCTTTAGAGCCAGAGACATGTTTTAGGGGAGTATTCGCTCCTTTATTTTGACTTCTACTTCTCCCATGGGCATATCCCAAGGAAGTTACTGTACACATGGTGTATGTGGGATTTAATAAATAGGAAAGACATGAAATTTAAGTGATTTTTGGCAGTTATCCCTTTGTAAATGTTAGCTTTTTCCCTGCAAAGGGTGTGTAACCCTTAGTGAATCAGCCTTTTAGTGTTTTATTTGGTAACAGACTTAATAGTATGTTGTACAGTGTCTAAAGGCTTAAGATTAAAATGATACGTATCCGGTAAAAGGACTGAGCTAATCCCCACCAGCTGGAATACAGTGCTGAGGGGCCCTCCTTTCTGGATGGGTTTTGCACTGGAATTAAGACCTCTTCTTAAAACAAATGAAAGAAAGTTTGCAGAAGCGAAGACATGCAGTAGTAGAGCAAAAGTTGCAGCAATAAAGCTACAGAAACCCTTCTTTTGACTGGCTCCAATCTTCCAGACTAGCACAGACAAAGCATCAGTCCCTGCTTGCTGCAGTGCTGGGGCAGACAGCCCTTCTCCACTGTGTGCAGGCATCAGTCTAATAAAAAGCCTTCTGCCCGATTTGGAAGATATATTACTTCTGGATTCAAGTGCTTCCAAAAATATATGAGATGTAGAAAACACTCCTCATTTGCCAGAAACACATTGGAGTTTTGCTTACATTACATTCTTTCCTCGTATATGTTTGGGAAAAAAAAAAAAAAAAAGAAGGGAGAGAGCGGGGGAAAGACACTGTAATACATTGAACTAAAAACTTTCATCACAATGATAAGATATAACTTTGGGTAAAGAGACTGGAGGACAGCTCAGTCAATACTGTCTTGAAATCTTCTTTTACACCTCTTTCTGAAGTATAAATATGGACTTCATCCAGTTTTCCCAATCTGAACGACTTTGGCTGGGGGAGGTTGGTATGGAAGTCATTTCCCTTTTAGGTGCAGTAGCTGCTTTCCACAGACTCAACAAAGACATGAAATATCATTAACATCTGATTCTGAAAGGCTGACAACCACTTCTTTGTTTTACACAGTCGTCCAGGGAAAGCTGCTGTGTATTACCATATCGCAAGCAAAATTATACCTATTAAGCTCTGATAGGAGCTCTGGAATATTTCTCTCATTTGTTCTGGGATGTAGTGATTGAATACGTCTATTGTTTTCACAATCAGCATTTCATAATTTAAACAGCATTATGTGTAAACAATGCTTCAGTTAAGGGTGGGTATTGCTGGGCCAGACTCTTAAGCCTGTGACCTGTTTGGGACATGGTTTCAAGGATAAGGGCTAAAATCTCCCATACTAAAAAAGTCAGAAAAAAAGTGAGATAGTTTGTTCAGTGGGTGCTGAATCACAGTAAAAAATAGTGTCCTCCTTCTTCAAACAAGCAGGAAGACTCTGCAGGCCTCAGCAACGCTTCTCTGCTCCACAATAGAAGGAAAGCAAGTTGAAAGTCTTGCCCAGGGGATTTCTCAGCTCCAGAGCTCATTGGAAAAGAAATAGGGAAATGCCACTTTTTATGTGTGTTTAATTCTAAAAAACAATCAAAGCATTCCTCTAAGTTATTTTAGAAGGTGCAAAAAAAGTCTTTGTTTTCCTCTAATTCTCTCTAACAGCCAATCAAGATCACACTATTAGTGCTAAAATCTTCTATCAGAAATTAAACTTCTTGGTTATATGCAAGATACAAGAATTAATACTCTTTTTCCTTTCCTCTTTTTTAATTTTTGGTTGACTGTATGAAAAGAAAATTGAATTTTCAAGTAATGCTCTTAGCTAATTATTTGCAGGACTGAGCAAATCCTCCTCAGATGATGATTTTTTTATAATGCACCTAATTAGCATAAAATGAACCTAATACTATAAATTAAATGTTTTATTTGAAGGAAAGACTTAAACCTGCATGTCTAAACTGATCCAATTTTAATTGTTCTCAGGTTCTCATATCTTGCAACAAGCATAAATAAAAACTTCCCAGTTACTCTGTCAGAAAGAAGTTAAAAGTTAACAGTTAAACACTGTTATCACCCCCATTTTACAGAGAAACTGATTCCAAAGCACAGAAATATTTTGGTGAAAGGTCAAAAAGAGTATTTGTGCCAGATCTGGGAACAGAACTCTTATCTGCAGCCTTCTAGGCATTTGCTTTAACCACATCCTTCCTTCCAATACACTGCAACTTCTTTTCACCAAACATTTCTTTACTGCTTATTTCTTCTCATAAAGCACTTGAAATCTAACTGGAAAAAAGAATGCAAAAACTTTACACAAGGCATTTATGTATCTCTCTTGCTCTTTTTTTCTTTAAAATTCTGGTGAAAACATTTCATGGAAATTCAGAGATGTGTTGTGAACTGAAGTGGGGCACAAATGTACTTATCAATAATATCACCAAATGGTTTGATCACCTAGGAGTACAAGCAAATAGTCTGTACTACAGTTATGCTTTTCTATTTAAAGTATCAGTCCTTGGTGATATTTGCAGAGACAGCAATGAAGGCAGCTCTGGCAAATTCTTGGCTCATAAGATACCTTGTGCTCACACTAGCAGGTTGCTCTGGAAGAGGCATTTGCCCCTGTACAATGTAGCTTCTCCTCTCCCAGAACTACTGTGTATATGTAAATAAGATAAATTACATGTGGAATTTAATGCTCCTCCACCACTTTTTTCTCCTTTTGCAGAAAGGTGCCCTTCAAAGCACCGGTTGGAAGGGAGGTAAGCCTACTGTCAGAGCATGTCAGATGTTAACTTAAATTCATACTTATTCTGCCCTCACCTGAAATATAAGTCCAAGATCAAATATTAAATATTTGATCATATTTAGCAGATTTCAAAGAAAAATGGCCAAGGCTATAATTTGAACGTTCGGTTAGTTTATCTTAATGAACTGTCTCCCCTTATTTTGATGGACATGTTTATGTCTTTTACAGTCATGAGAGGAAAAAAAAGCAAGGAAAAAGAGGAAAAAGAGCAAGATGGCTTTCCATTCTCTCACTCCATCCCTGGTTTTGCTCACCTCACTAAACAAACCACTTAAAATCATTTTATTAGCCTCTTTTCTGACTTTATATTTCAAAAACCCTTCTACTCCAGTGTCTGTCTTTTCCTAGTGTTAGGCAACTGGCTGCAACTACTTAAAAAATCTCAAAAATTTGTTGCTAGTAACTCAGTCTAAAATCTTCAGACAGTGTATTAGGCTGAAGTAAATTGTGCACAGATATAGTGCCATTGGGGTTTTCCACCTGCTTATAATGGCTTTTAATTTGCTGTAATAAATTAATAGCTAATTTAATAGGAATTTTCATGCAAGGCATTTTCATGTGGAGTTTCTCACTTGCACAATAAATCACACTAAGGTTTGTGTACAAACATCATAATTCTCACTTTACTTAGTAGCATAAATCTAAAATATAGACCTGTTTTTTGAGGACTTTCTCAGCTCAATTTAAACTGCCTCAAGTAAAATTTTTGCAGTTTGTACTAGATTTAAAACAAAACCAGCCTAAACTGTTGAGTTTACTTTATTACCATGTCTCATACTCCCAAATACACTGATAACAGACTCTTTGTTAGGACTTCTAACCTTAATTGCCTGGATAGTGTGAAGCAACACCTGAATAGGGAAATAATAAGTATTTTTCTGTTATTTTTAGATCACTCACTTTATTTGGCTCAATAATTTGGCATGTCAGTATTTCTGGGGAAAGAAAAGTAAAGTTTAAATCTTCTTTAAGACTACTGCCACTTGTATTGTATGTAATTTTAATAACTTCTCTAAAAAGTCTCTCTAAATTCCATTAACGCTTAGCCAATCACACTGGTTTAAGATCTTTTCCATTTGTCTCAAACAGCCCTGGAGTTTTCATGTTTTCCTTTATGAAGTTTCTTTCCTGGGCACAGTATTTATCCATGTTGGTGGTACCAGAGTGGAGAAGAAAGATATGGGAGGGAGGATTGATGTGACCAAGCAAAGAACCTGCCAAGTTCAGAACCTAAATACTCCTTTGGGTGTGAGTTCAACTTCAAACTAACAGCACCGGTTTGTTTAAAGTAAAATGCAAATGTTCCCATAAATATTAAGGGTATTTTTTGGCTAAATGACTGTACATGCAAGGCAGGATTTTCTGGATGAGATCTCTGCCATGTTTCATTTTGTTTGGTTTCAGAACACATCCACTCAGGTAAGAGAAGGGCCTGATCTGTCATTTCTGGCATGGAAACAGCAGCTCAGCTGCAGCTCCATTACTTTCCATGGACCAGAGCACTCTTTCATAGGGCTGAAAGTAAAGACTAGGTGTATGGCTTTGTTCTCCTTAGGTAAATATTTCCTCTTCTCCAGCAGTCTGCGGTGCAGGGGAACCATCATGCATCATTCTCAAACAAGCAAGGAAAAAAGAGATTTCTTTTGGTCTAGACTACCAGCTCTCCAAAAGCAGGGATAAGAAAAAAGGTGATGTGACCTTTTCAGCTGTAGCTGCTATTCTGGAAACACCTTCCTAACACGAATCAATCAGTAAACCTTTGAGAGCTGGATGAATCTCTTCATACATAAGCAGAAAGTCAGTTAAAACATGGGCGATTTGTGAAATGGTAAAAGCCTGTGAAAGTGATAGGCAAGAAGGGAAATTGCCAAGGAACTAAAATTTGACCTCTTTCATCCCATTTCTAGCAAAAATTTTCAGTGCTGCCAGGGGAAATGAATCAACACAACTCAATTTATAAACACACAAGATCAGACAAAACTGACATTAAACATTTACTGAGCTTTCAAAATAGGAGCAGCACTTCACATATCAATACTTAACAGAAAAACATGCTTTTAACCTTCTTGCTAATGAGCAGCTCAAGGGAATTAAATATTTTGGGTATTTTAGGAGTAAGTTACAACATAGGCGAATCTGATAGGGTTTCCATTATCTGGTATCAGGCAGGAGCTGTATATCAGAAAGGAAGCTGGAACAGAAGGCCTTGTCACACGGATGGAGCATACATTGAGTGTTTATTTTTTCAGATTCAATATTCAGTCTCCAAGGTGAAACAATAATGAGTGACATCTTACTGACTGCCCAGAACAGATCTTATGTTGCACTTTCAGATAATATGTAGTAATTCGATATCACTATTCATAAAATCTTATGTTCATGGAAACCAAAGGAACAGAAACTACTTTGCCCGAGCTGGGTTTTAAGTTCAGAGGATGAATGTGGGAGGTTTGTGCTTTGGTTTTGTTGTGTTTTGGGGTTTTTTTTAATTCATAATTTGCATTTGGATTGGTTTTGGATATATTTCATTTTATTTATGATGTGTTGTGGTTTCAGATTTATATTTTTGTTTCAATACACTTGCTCAACCTGCTAAATGATTTGAGTTTTTAAAGTCCTTAAGTTTCTCCTTGTGTGAAATGCAGCAAACACATAGGCCTTCATTTTCAGAGCCTGATTAGGAAAGTGATTATACTTGCACAGACACTATTAGTCTGCTAGACATATGCTCTAGCTTTTGGTCTCCTGAAACTAGACTTTAGGCTTAATATTAATATTGATCAAAAAAGAAGGCCCATGCCTATGAAAATATTTTGAAAAAAAATTAATAGGTCTTCAAGAAGTTTTTCAGAGAGTTATTTTCCTTAATTCTGACAAAATGTCAGTGTTTTCATGGAAAGAAAACATGACTGATTAAAAATATGGTTTGCTTGGAAAAAACCCAAACCAATTTTATTTCATGAAGCAGACCATCAGAATATGCAACCAATACCTATGGACAGAATATGTGTACCCTGAATTCCAGCCTACCAGGAAATACCCTCACTGTAGTCTGCAGATACGTAGACAGGTTTGTCACATGAAAGGTCTAAGACCTGGGGGTAAAAAGAGAAAAAATATTTATTTAGATTATAAAATGTGCACTACTGAAATGGAACCTATCCAAGCCTCAAAGTAGCTTCAATGGAATTAGAATGACCACTTCTATTTCATACTACTAAATAAATGAGGCATATCATTATAGCCGTCTGACCACTGCCACAATAAAAAGCATCTTATGCATCACCAAAGATCCATAGAAGTTCCTAAACTCACCCAAGACATTAGGTATTGAAAATCCACAGGCAAGTACAGTTCTACTGCTAGCGGTTGTTGATTAATCTGTAAATTATGTGGAAAAGGTAAATAATTTTAACAGGTTCCATCTGTAATCAAGCTGTAAGTCATATCAACATCATGTAATGTTTTGGAAGGGAAAATTGCTGTCTGTATTACTGAGGATACTTGATTGCCCAGAAAATAATTTTTTTTCCCAAAATGCAGGCCTTAGTGATTCACATCTAGGAGTCTTCCAAGTGTTATTTAAGGAACACACAGAATTAATTTGACAAGGGATGTAACAAGGTAAATTTAACTTTACTTCTGAAAACACAACATTAAGAACTTGAGCTTACACAAAATGAAAACACAACTTCCAAGCAATGACAATAATCAAAACATTGATCAGCTCCTTAGGAGGAGAATTTGATATTTCTAGAACAATCAAACAGATTACAATTTATTATAATTTATTATAATTACAATTTTTTTTTCTAAAACAGACTACTTTATTTTCTACTTGGATGACTGCACTAGTCCTCCCTGGGCTTAGGGATCTCAGTACATCCCTTTCAGTCCTGGGTCACAGTAAGAAAGTTCTTCTCTTTGAATGTTGCTTTCTTTACATATTATGCCTCTCTTCTTTTGCAGTGAAAAGAAAGAATGGAATTCAATCTGCAGTGAATTCAAATGATTATATTTATAATCTATATATAGCACCAAACAAAGCTTAAGTACCACTGACTGATAAAAGAGACTGAAGATGAAACCCCCAGCTTATCGTAATGTTGTCTCACATAGTATTAGTAGTACTTGGCACACACTTCATGTTCAAAGCAATTCAGAAACATTAAGTGATTAACCTACATATGATTTAATGCCTTCTGCCAAGATTGCTGTACATAAGCAAGTCACTGGAAGAGAAAAGAACTAAAACCAGATTTAATCTGAGAATATGAATAACAGTAATCATAATAATTCTTTTAATTTTTCATCTAAGCTTTTGCCCAACATATTTTACATTTCTTTAATGAACAGGAGGCCAAAACTTCTGGTTCTTAGTTGCTCAGAAGTCAGACTGAACTCATGAGTAGAACTATAAAGCCTGAGTACCCATGATTGATAACTGGAAGACTAAACTGACTGGGTTATGTATTGTGTAAAGCACTTACCCTCTAAAATTCTGTCACCCCCTGCCAGCTGCCGAACAGGAAAAAAAGAAAAAAAAAGAAAAAAATGCAACACAATATAAATGAAGAACACAAAACCATATAAAGGGAGGTTTTACTATTTAAGGAAGCACAAAGGACTAAGAAAGGCTTTCTTGCTGAAACAGACCCATTATTCTGAGCAGAAGTCAGGACTTCTGAATAATACAGACCTAGTCTGGGGTTGTGGGGTTTTGGCTTTGATTTCCTCATTTATTTATTATTTTCCACTGTTATTTTCTGAATTAATCACAGTCTCTGCCTCCATGGTGGAAAGACATTCCTTTGCTCCTTCTTCATGGCGAATAATTTGCTCTTTCCTATATATCTTGTAATCCTTCTCTTTACTCCTCATCTTCTGTCAAGAAGGTGGACAATGAGCTGAAAAGTTTACTGAAAAAGGGTTAGTGATTCATTTAACACAGCAGCAGACCACAAGTTGCTGGAAAAAGCAAGCATCCACAGCAGCAGTATGGAGCCCCTGGTTGTGCCTCTTTCACAAAGCAAAAATGCATCAGTTTCTTCTGCTCCTTAAACCCTACAGTTATGGGTATATTTTTATCCTCAATGTAGATACATATACATACCTCCAAACAAAAAAATCCTTTTGAATATTATTGTCTCCACCTTTTAAACATGTACCACAGTTTTATGAGGTCTTGGGTGAGTGTAGGGTTAGTGGGAGCTGGCATGAGACAGGTGATTGCTTATAGAATTATAAGAGAGAACAAAGAGAGAGTTGTGCCAGCCAGTAGGCAGGTGGGGTCAAGATGCCTTCATTTCAATATGGATAAAAAGAAAAATATACTATAATGTATGACAACATACAAGGAAAAACAAGCAAAGGAATTGGAAAAGGCAGAAGAAAACAAGCTAGGGAATAAGGCCAGGAGGATAAATTACAAACCATTAGTCTTTGGGAAAAAAAAAAATTACCTTCTGTGGTTTTTTTGCTGGACAAGCATCAAAAAGAGTGAGCTTGGTGACAAGAGCAAGTGAGGAGGAGATACTAGACACCACTTGAAGTAGCAGCAAGGAGATGGACAAAGACTAAGATGTTGCAGAGCCGTGTATCCCTTGCCCACTGTCCCAGTGCTTCAGAAGCCATGGCGTGCTCAGCCAGCCAGCAGAGACCTGCCAACACAATCACAAGCTAGTTCCACTGATTCAGTCTCCCACCCATTGGAAATGGCTGGGAGGATCCTGGAGGTGGAGGGAGGACAGTCCCTTCATCCTCTCCTTCTACTCCTCCCAGCATCACTGGCACTATTTCTCTCTCTCTGCGCTCACTGTTTCCATGAAACAGACGGCGGGGGCGGGGGTAAGGAGAAGGGAAGAGGGGAGGTGGCGGGTGCTGGTGCCCCTGCGTGGCAGCTGGGTGGGCTGTGGGGTCCCGGGGAACTGCAGGAGCCATGCAGAACCCGGCTGCTTGCACGTCCATCAGCATGTCTCCGCACTTGTGGAGTGGGGAGGGGAATATTGGATATCACTTTGGTCGGGGCTGAATCTATAATTGAGAAGATGAGAGTTCATTATAGATTTTGGCCTTGGAGTGCTTGTCTTGGCAAGAGGCTTAGCTGAGTGTTAAAATCATTACCAAGTGGCCTAAATCTAAACAAACACCCACCTTTTCCATTTATTACCAGGATGAAATGACTTGCCTTGTAGAACTGAAATACCTATAGTTGTCAGCTTCTCATTTCCCAGTGGTGCATAAAATTCTCTCTCTTATGGCTGCCTTTCCCTCTGGTCTAGCTTTCCCTTATGTTATTCTACTGACAAGAATTATGTCTTAAATTACAAGTTATCTGTCGCAGAATGAGAATTTCACTTCACACCAGACAGAGGTCTGTTGTACAGAGCTAAGAGTTCCTTTTTCTCTGGTGCACTGCTGTAAAGCAAGGCAAAGGTAAAGTTAAAAAAAAAAAAAAAAGTGGGATGACTCTAACATGATGGTAGATGATAATTGAGGCACATACAGCAAGCGAGACATTTCTCATTTTATGAATAACTACCTGTATAGAACCAAACAATATTCTTACAAGTATGGCTTTTTGTCACTGCAAGTAGACTGCTGGAATTGTAGGTGTGGAGGAATGACTGTAGTTATTTTAGAGGATTCTTTCCTCATGTTTTTCACAAAGAAGTCTGTCTATATTGTTCCAACCTCCATGAATGCTTCAGGAACCATTTCACAATTCATTCACACAGAGTATAGCCGTTAGCATGCAGAAACCACAGCACTCTCCCTAAGAGAACAACTTATTATTATTACAAAGGAGATAAAAATGATGTATTATATATTATGTTCCATCATTGAAAACCATCAACCATGAAATATCCCTCTGTTTCTACCTCCCTATCTAAAGAAAAGCTGAAAAGAGAAGAAATAGAGCTACTGATATGGGGACTTTGCCCCCTATTTTATTTGTGTGAGCAGAAAATACACATGAAGAAACATGTAAAGCAAATCACTCAAAAGTGTGATTGGAAACAAATTTAAATGGGTAGTGTTTAAATAATTAACACCTGCCAAAGTAGGAACAGAGGCCTTATTGCTGATATTAAATCATATCCTTTAACGTCTGAAACAGATGACAGTAAGTAATTCCAAAACAGTCAAGACAGGAAACCAATTTTTAGTTCTTGGAAAGTTGAATTAGTTTCAATAAAGTTGATAAAAAGCCTATTTTGATTTTGCTAATTCAACTATGGAAAGCCAGTTTTACTTTTTTTTTTCTTTTTTTTACTAATTTAATTTTCTGTAACTGAGCATTTTTGAATCGTGATTTAAAGTATATTCATTATTCAGTAAACTAATGATGTATGTTCCACCTGGCTGCTGCAGAGCCTGGTAAGTAAAAACTGTGGGTAGTATCTTGTTACCAAGAACAAATATTGGACTTGCCAAGTTTCCACTCAGTAAATATAACTCACAATAGCTATGCCAGATAGGCAAATAAGGATGTTCCGTTACAGAAGGAAAACCAAAAAAGAGATACTGTGTAGCAGCTCAGTCTTAAAATTCAGCTCCATAAAAGCACCCGTTGCAGAAACTGGCAATTTTGCCTGAGAGTAGACTGTGGTGTAACGGTTTGGAGCAATGCCTAGATTTTTTTATTCAGGAAGAGTAAGTTAGAGTGTGCATGTGTCTGTGTGTGCACGCACACACACGTGTGCGTGTGCGTGCGTGCGTGTGTATGTGTTAAAATAACATCAATGTTGAAACACATATGAGTAAAAGCAGAGCTATTCTGGCTCACTCTTAATTCACCTCTTGTCTCCTGGTACTCCATCAAATTTCTCCTGCATGGTTTGATCACAGGTTGCTTGTATTTGGAGACTCTCTTCAAATAAAAACATTTCTGTCCATCTTAGACATTTTCTTCAGTGTCTGAACCTCCTACAGTCACTAATGGATGTTATCAATGCAGCATTGCCTTGAGGTGGCTCTGGGCATGCAATTCTGAGCCCAGAAGCTCAGAATTACTGTCCAAACCTTTAAGATGTGAAGTGTGGTGTAGTAGTTTGAGTGCCCACTAGAATTATTTACTTTCTTTCTGCAGTGACATAGGATTAGGACAAAAAGCAAAGCAGGCTCAAAACTTAGAAGAGTATAAAGACAAGTTTATTAACAAAACTACAAGAGAGAAAAAATTAATAAGAATCAGAATAAAACTTTTAAAACACTTCCCCTCCCCCACAACTTTCTTTTTCCTTCTCATGGGCAACATATAGAGACAAAATTTAAAACTTAAGGTCAGTTTACCACTTAAAAAATAGTCTTTCATCAGTTCATTTAGAGAGAGAAGTCTCCTTTGGTCTGCCATGAAAACTTCTCACAAGACATCCTGTGGCTTTTAATTCTCACAGAAGCAGCTGCCCAGGAATCTGCAGTTGTGAAGTCCCTCCCATATCCTGCAGTCTTCCCAGAGCTGCACTATGGGCCATGATACTCATGGGGTACAATTTTAAAGATGAATGGTTCAAAAGCAGAAGTTTTCTTCATCTCTAAAAACAGAGATCTTTTCTCTTTCTTCATCTCATCTCTTTCTCCCTTCAAGATTCTCATAAGATCACAGCTACTTCAATATTTACTTAGTCCACCACAAATACCTTTGCTTGTATCTGCAATCTCAACACTCTTTTATCTCCCCAATACATATTTCCATGACTTAAAGGGATATTCTAGTATATAACAGTCCATTACCTTGGCTTTACCAAAGAATTTCAGCCTAAGACTAAGCATCTTCTCATTCTCTTTCCACCTAAGACCCAACTCTTCCTTTGCTGACTTTGATGTCTTCACACGGTCTCTCTACGTCTCCACTCTGTCCCTTTCTCTTACTTAAGAAAGGATTAGTGTTTTGCAAGTTTCACCTGTGCAAAGAAAGCGTTAACTCTCCCACTCAAACCTGCAAGAGGGTCATCACGCTTTTTTTCTCAGGCAATGGCTGAAGGTGATAAATTCAGGCCATGCCAGGGCTGGGCCAGAATCTCATTAGTTCTGGCTGCATTCTAGTTTTAGCTGCAAAGCCACTCTGCCTGGCTACAGAGCTGCCCTGGGTCTCAGCTGGATGATCTGCGTGGCTGGGTCCCTCCTGGCAAGGGCTCTGGAGCGGCGGCTGGAGCGCTGTGGGGAGG